>JANAVB010002397.1:17126863-17414363 GCA_029216955.1 Iris pallida
GACAGCGCGACGGTCGTCGGTTAGGGTTAGGATTAGGTTTTGCAGAAACCCCTCCAAAGAATAGGAAATAATACATAAGCCCACCGCCTTAGAAAATGTAAATATCTAATTTGCATATAGACCCCCGCTGTGGTTCTGTGCAAAATTTATTTGCAGACAATTCGAATATTAAAACGATATTAAAACAATTAAAACTATTTCAAATTGATATTAAAACAATTCAAATAATTACAAAATGATATATTTTGCTTTAAAAATTATTTAAAAATCATTTAAAAATTCTAAAAAATTCCTAATAATTATATTAATTCATTTTAAATATATAATTGCTATTTAATACTATTTTAAAATCTAGGGGCTTACAATGCTATTTTTCGTGTAATTTAGAACGGAGAATACCATTTCCGTACTAAATTTCATGGAGAATGGTCATTCTCCTACGTTTTAACACTGGAAATGACCATTCTTCGTGTAAATTAACACGGAGAATGCCATTCTCTATTTTATTTAACACGAAGAATGGCATTCTCCGTGTTTCTAATACGGAGAATGGCTATTCTCCTGCGTTTTAACACTGGAATGACCATTCTCTGTGCTAAATTACACGGAGAATGGCCATTCTCTGTTTTATTTAACATGGAGAATGCCATTCTCCGTTTATTTAACACGGGAAATGGCATTCTCCGTGTTTCTAACACGGAGAATGGTCACCCTCATGCGTTTTAACACTGGAATGACCATTCTCCGTACTAAATTATACGAAGAATGATCATTCTCCATGTAAATTAAGACGGAAAATGGTCATTCTCCGTGTAATTTAGCACGGAGAATGACCATTCTCATTCTCTGTGTAAATTAAGACGGAGAATGCCATTTTTCGTGTTACTAACACGGAGAATGGCCACCCTCATGCGAAATTAACATTTTTCGTGTTTTAACACGGAGAATGGCCATTCTCCTGTATTTTATGGTCAGTTAAAACTTTGGAGGGCCATAAGTTTTGACTGGAAGGTCGAAACGAGTCCCGATTTGACGCAAAATGAGTTTTTAACAAGGAGAATGCCATTCTCCATGTAAATTAACACGGAGAATGCCATTTTTCGTGTTGAATGCCTTTCTTCGTGTTACTAACACGGAGAATGGCCATTCTCCTGTGTTTTAACATTTGAATGACCATTCTCCGTGTCATTTAACACGGAGAATGCCATTCTCCGTACTAAATTACACGGAGAATGGTCATTCTCCTACGTTTTAACACTGGGAATGACCATTCTTCGTGTAAATTAACACGGAGAACGCCATTCTTCGTATAAATTAACACGGAGAATGCCATTATCTGTTTTATTTAACACAAAAAATGGCATTCTCCGTGTTTGTTTCTAACACGGAGAATGGCCATTCTTTTGCATTTTAACACTGGAATGACCATTCTCCGTGCTAAATTACACGGAGAATGGACATTCTCCGTTTTATTTAACACGAAGAATGCCATTCTTCGTTTTATTTAACACGAAGAATGGCATTCTCCGTATTTCTAACACGAAGAATGGCCACCCTCATGCATTTTAACACTGGAATGACCATTCTTCGTGCTAAATTATACGGAGAATGACCATTCTCCGTGTAAATTAAGACGGAGAATGGCCATTCTCCGTGTAAATTAAGACGAAGAATGCCATTCTCCGTGTTACTAACATGGAGAATGGCCACCCTCATGCGAAATTAATGTTTTTCGTGTTATAACACGAAGAATGGCCATTCTCCTGCATTTTATGGTCAGTTGAAACTTTGGAGGGCCATAACTTTTGACTGAGAGGTCGAAACGAGGCCCGATTTGTCGCAAAATGAGCGTATCTTCGAAGAGCCTGAGATTAACCGCTTCTCCGTTAGACGGCCTTCCAAAATTTTAGAATCGCAAAAAAATGATTTTGGACCTCCGTTTTAGCACCTTTGCCGTTTATCTCAGTCTTTCCAAAAATTTTCGACGAGTTTTTGAAGATTTTTGAGGAAAAAACCTAGATTCAAAAGTGAGCAGCATATGGAAGAAGATGAAGTATCGAAGCATTTTTTAAGAGTAGTTTCGTGGGTGTTTTCAATAAATTAGAAGGAAGGGCAAAACGGTCATTCGGAACACTCTTTATATATTTTTTTTTCTAATTCTGGGCACGCGATAAAATGTTATTGCACGGTGGGTTTTTCATAAAACTTTTTCGTTTTTTGGGCATTTCATAAATTTTTCCTTTAAGTTTTTAATTCTTTTGTTTAGATATAAAAAAAATCAGGGAATAAAATGTATTTAATCCAACGATTTTTCATTAACGAGTTTCAAAAATTAGTAACTCATGAGTTACTCTAGAATTTTTGAAAAATTATTAGTTAAATCATGTCCCATTTATTCTACAAACTTTGTCATTAAAACCTTCGGTGAGAAAGTTTGTCATTAAAACCTCAAGGTGTTCGATGGGCTAGGTCAGGGTCGACCCAAATCAATTTTCATTGGGTTTGATCCGGACATGACCGAGCTTTGACCAAAGTATCCAACACCAACATTGACCCACACTCCGATATAACCGATTCGAGCTAAACCGGATTGGATTCGAGTCCATGTTGGCCCGTAGGTAAAACCGGTTATTATTTAGTAAAAAATCAACAAATAAATTATGAGCATGCTACATCATATGCATCAACAAGTAAACTAATAAAATATAATTATTAATTTATGACGTAAGTTTTTTGGGTTGGACCGAATTGGGTCCAAATCTAAGTTGGCAAGTAATTTAAACCGGTTACTATTTAAAATAAATCAACAAAGAAATTATAAGCATTACACATCATATATATCAACGAGAAAACTAATAAAATATAATTATTAATTTGTTACGGTGATTGGCAAGCGATGGACCTCGATGGACCTCGAATGAGACATGTTCGTCGTCTAGTAGTCGCAACTTCCATCAATAAGTAGGTCGAATAGTCCCAGGGAACTTGATGACGAATCTTGACGAAACGATCATGACTTTAATTTTGGTTAGCCACGGACTTTGTGTCGCTTTGTTCGTCGCCAACGACAGAAGTTTAGTCTGACACTAGGTATAATGTCCAACTCCGCACGACGAACTACGCTGAGACGTCGACTCAAAGAGTCGCGTTGACCGAATGAAATATATCGATGCAAATCGATACGAGAGTTACGTTGTCCTGAGAAATGCATCAAACTAAGTCGATACGAAGAGTTGCATTGTCCCAAAGAAATACATCGAGTTGAATCGATGTGAAGCGCTGCATTGCCCCGAAGGATAAGTACGTTGAGTCGGCTCGAAGATTCTAAGAAATCGAATCTACCCAAGACGCAAGTCTGAATCGATGCAAGTATTAATTTTAGTTGGTTTCATGTGTAGGCTATCCATTTACATTGAAATATTAGAGGTCGACATTTTGCCTCATTCGCAACGGGTCTGCAAAACCTAAATCACCGCATCGCAACGGGCTGGGACTTGGACACGGTAGGCCGGAATCGATCGACTAGTTCAATAATACAAAAAGTGCTTGAATGGATAAGTCAAAAGATTTAGCCGTACAACAAATCTTATTAGAGGTCAACATTTTCTGAGTGGTATATTATGTAATGTCCCGCTCCGCACGAGGCATTTGGTCGGCTTATTGGATGCTATCAGACTGTTGGACCGTAACTTATGTTGGGATTCAAGATAATTAAGACTAATAAAGTCTCTTAGTTGGCTAGATGGATTGAGTGTCAGAACATGGCTCGTCGGTGGAGCTATGTCCATGGAAAGATAAGTGTGATCGGAACAGGAAGACCGTTATGCAAGGCAAGTGGAACTGTCCTCCTTCCTTATTATTCCTGTATGCTTAATAAATGAAATAACGTGATGCTATGAATATGTCCCTAATGTCTCTTATCTTGAATGTTGAATAATTGTGATGCGATGCTTTAGTTGCTAAATCAATAGAGATGCATATGCTGAAAATCGTTGGAATGAATAAGACATGAATATTGAACTGCTGAACGAATAACACTCTAACTGCTAATGTAACTTGATGCCTGAGAATGAATTGATAATGTCCCTTATGCTTAATGTTGATAAAATGAATGAATCACTTGAATAATGAGATGTTGCGTGAATGATACATGAGAAATGAATTGAATATGCCATTATCCCTATGAAATGAATTAAATACTACAGGTCCCTTCAAAATGAATGAATGATGTTGTTCCTTCTTAGAAGGAACGTAATGAGAAATGTTGCAATGAAGCAATAAATGAGAAATGGTGAGGCTTGGGATCGTCGAGATCACCAAGTGGAACGATGAGAATATTGAAAATGATGAGTCGTTGAAAATGACATGGATGAGTTGAATGATGCACTATTGCCTTTAGTTATTTCAATATTTCACCATGTGTTTTATGATCACGATCGAGTCGGACACGCATTCGCATGGTCAGCGACAACTTATATACAAGGGGGTGACTGCTTCCTCGGACGTTACCCCGGGACGTTAGGGGACCGATCCGACTATGGGGGAAGTGTAAACTTACTTTAAGGGTACGTGGTATCGGAACATTCCATTCGGACTGGCAACCTGGTGGAATGGCATGCCGATTACCTTTCGGAGTCCTATATGGCAATGTCTGAAAATGGTGCACAAACACCAATGATCATGTTGTAAGGATGCACGCTAATGAATGTTTTGTGCAGGCAGAGTAAGTATAACAGTTAACCTGTATTTGATGCAGGTACGAGTGAGTTGGCTATTGGTAAGAAATTACTTAAATGTGATATACTCAATATATGTGTTGGTTTAACTTGCGTACTTAACGTGCCAAGTAAATGATGCTGTGTGTAGTCTTTCAATATGAGAACCTGCTCAACATGTTAAATTTAGTATGCTAGAAAGAAACCTTGCTATAAACATTGCCCAATCATAACATACATGCTAAGTGATGCTTGAAGTGAGAATTTTCATAACATGTTTAAGATGTTAATGCTAACGATGCCTCAATGATGCCTTTGCATGATAACACCAAGAATGCTATAATGATATGTCTACATGAATATTGCTAAGAATATGTTTACATGCTTCACTATGATTATTGCCCATAAACTGTAAACTGATGCTAGGTCCCAAATAGAAAGATCATTCTGATAAATGCTTGCTTAAAATGGTTACTTAAATGTTGTCTTAGGTGAGTGGGTTGGATTCTGCTTGCCAGTACATAGATGATGTGCTGACCCACATTTTTCGTGGACATGTACTCGTGTTTGAGATATTCTGTAAAGAGAGATGTGTAAAGAGATGTGTAAATGTTGTCTTAAGCTTTATAACATTTGTTCAGTTGGCTATCATTGTAAAGAGAGAGGTGTTGTAAGCATTGTATTTCAATACAAGTTTTGTACTTTTCTTCAATTATCAATAAAGAGAATTCAGTTCATATATTTTCTGTGCGACTCCAAGTTATCCTTTATCTCCGCTGCTATAAGGAAGTGATGTAGTTCTATTCAATAAGAAAGATTGTCCCCATTAACTTTAATTTATGTGTATCTGCCGCAATGTGCTCCTATTTAAAGATTATCAATTTTATACCATCTTTGTCTTGTACAAGTGCAATACCAGACTTGTATGGCATCACGCCTAAGCGAGGACGATCGATTCCAAGATATAAATATGTGAATAATTGACTCTACGAATCGGGGCGTGACAGCCGAGATATAGAAGGCATGATGTATGGAACGGTGAAATCCTTTATGGGCAAGAGAGAACTTGAGTGTTGTAGCCAACCTGGCAAATTCAGTTGGGCTATTGAAAGCCTTTGTAATCTCAGTTCATTATCAATAAAGATAATTGTTTCGTATACTCTGTTTTTTTTTCGTTTGCTAATATCAAATCAAAAATAACCATTTTGAGAACTTGTCATCTTGTCTTGCACGAGCGCAACTGTCACGCCCCAGAACCAGAATACTGGAGAGCGGGGGCAGACATAGCCAGCTACGTATATTGAAGTGCAACCCACCTCGCTATACGGTCATGGCTGTCTAGATACATGAGGGTTTAACTACAAGCCAACAGTCTCTTATGGTCATGAACAAGCCTAGTGTCTCAATCACAAGCAAATAAGTAAGTGTTACAAGATGGAAGATCACCAAATATACAATAGTAAGGCGTCCCAAACATTACATATTCAGCTGATCATGAAGCTAGTCGTTACAAAATTTCAGGACTAGCAAGAGTTTAGTCATACATGATCAACCCTAGGATCTGTTAATCATGTCACAGCCCGTAGGCAGACAGTAAATAAAGGTACAACCGAGCTAACAAGTGCTCGTCGGCTAAACGCCTCAAAAGAATAATTTTTACAATAAAGTGGGAGAATAAAAAGAAACCCACTCGTTGCCAGGGTTACGCCTGGTGGTCACCATCTGGCTGGAAGGTAGGTAGATCCTCTGGAGCAGCTCCGATATCTGGCCATACAAAACCAGCTGGGTCAGACCCCAGAAAGAGCAAGTGCCACAAAGGAGGCTTCACTTAGGAACTAAAACCAGCATAACATAATAGAATATAAAAGATAATAAATAAGGAACTGATGATAATAGGGATAACCACAGTAAACTGAGTACGAGGAAACCATTCAAGTAGCCAGGTCACAACCCTTAAACCAAACAAGGACCAGGGTTGTAACCCTTCACCTGAATAGAAACCCGTCTCAAATACTATTGGTACAGAAAAGACAATAACCGAAAAGAGGACACAGAACTGCTCCGGGAGCCAGGTTACAACCCTTAAACCAAACAAGCACCGGGGTTGTAACCCTTCGCCTGAACAGAACTGGACCCCTGATCTTTATTGTTAAGGCCAGCATAAGTAATAAATTATACTGTTGAAGTGAAGTAAAACATGACGAGCATGGCATGGGGTACACTAAGACAATAAACGAAGAGAGGACACAGAACTGCTCCGGGAGCCAGGTTACAACCCTTAAACCAAACAAGGACCGGGGTTGTAACCCTTCGCCTGAACAGAACTGGACCCCTGATCATTTATTGTTAAGACAGGCACAATTAATCGTGTCATGTCACAGTCTTGTACAGGATCAAGATAAGACTATGCTGGAATAAACTCCATTCAATCAATCACGGCCAATCAAGAAGTACGGCTTGATACTCTTAACTAACTATGGTTATCACAGACCTAGTTACTAGCAAGATGCAATAAGATTATCCCCAACAGCCACAAGCCCTGCAGACCATCCGGTTATCCGGGTCGAATGTCCATTTATGAAGGGTGAACCACATGACTGCGTGCTGGAAATGTGCCCTACTCGTCGGTAGGCTACAAGTCCACTGAATGCGTCCAGATAACGGGATTGCCTGTATCTGGGAATCTCTTCATGTCTACTGAATTATTCTAGTTTATTAGCCTTAGTCAATTACTGTAGTATCCCTGACCGTGGTACTCAGGGATCCCCACCCTAGATATGATGCAAGACAGTACTGATTTATTTGTATAAATACAATCGCCCACGGTGTCCAAGTCATTCATACTTGTCGTGTCAGGCTAGCTGTCGTAACAGTATGTCATGATATATCATGTCAGTTTGCTTGTCGAGAGTGCGCCACTGCGGGCCACTATCGTATTCAGGAATTATGCCAAAATTATATGACATAGACATATATGAGGCATTTTAATAATACTAATAATAATAATAATAATAATAAAGTGAACGAGACTGTATAAGGAGCCATGCGGCAAAGGACATGCACGCTTATGCAGCTGGGGACTGTGCGCTCATGCGACTGGAATAAGGACAGGTGCATGCGGCTGGGGAAGGAAGGGACGCATGCGGCAGCAAGAACTTAAGCTTATGCGGCTCGCGGGGAGCAATAGATATATGCGGCTGGAGGATGCAGGACATATGCGGCCGTTAGGAGCTAGCGCATGCGGCTGAAAAAACGGGCCACATGCGGCTCGCGGGGATCAAGTCATATGCGGCAGCGGGAAGACTGAGCCCTATGCGGCTGGGACTTAATGCGACTTTATGCGGCTGGAAAGACAAGTGCTTATGCGGCTAAGGGCCAAGCCCTCTCATGCGACTGAATCAAAGGCAGAGGCATGCGGCAGAGTTTCAATTGGAGTCTTATGCGGGTGAAGAATGTCAATCCTTATGCGGCTGAGATGAGTTGTCTTTAAGCGGCTGAGAATTAATGCGCCAAGCGACTGAGTCAAGTCAAGGCCTCTTGCGGCTGGGTTGTTGCCCATGGCCTTATGCGGCTGGAAATGCTTGCCGCATGAAGACTCATGCGGTCAAGTATTTCCATGCGGCCAGGACAGCTATACGGCTGTACTGTTCTTCTTCTTCTTCACTGATCCGAGAAGAAGAACACCATGAATCCAAACTTCTAAGCTCCATAAACCCTTCATCTGGAGTCCAAATTCGAACTTCTATAGGTCGAATTGGGGCAGAACAAAATGCTCTACAACATGGAACCATCAAAACTTTGGAATAACAAAGCTAGGTGGATCAAAACTCAAGAAATCCGAAAATAAAATAAACTTAGATCTAGAAGAGTTTAGCCATGGAAATTGAAAATGCCAAGCACTAAAGAGTCTTAGAATGTTGCAAGGAATAAAATAGAACAATAAATCTTGAGTTCCTCCATGAAGCAAGATGCACTTGTCTAAGCTCTCTCTCTCACTCTCCTGGTGATTGAAGAAGTAATGGTGGAGAAGAAGAAGTAAATGAAGAGAAAGAATAAGGGGAATGGATTAAATAAGAAGAGTGGTGGTAGGTAGGAGGGTTCACCATTGGTTCATGATGAACCAAACCAAGCCGAACCAACCCAAGAATAAATCAATCAATGAAATGCTAGAATAAATTAAGCAGGGAGACATGCAATACGGGTCAAATTACGTATACGTATACCAAGATACGCAATACGAACCACAGGCATTACAACTCTACCCATCTTAAAAGAATTTTGTCTTCGAAATTTAATTAAGAGGCTAGAGGGTCAAGAGCAAGCTGTACTAATCACAAGCAAGTTATAACTAGACAATCAATCATTCAAGCAAGGAACTAAGGGTATAAGGCATAAGAAGGACATTATACCTCACAAATCAAACAGGTCGGGATATCGCGATCGGATATCATCTTCACACTCCCACGTTGACTCACCCAAAGAGTGATGACCCCAAGCAACTCGGACTAACTTGATAGTCTTGTTCTTGAGTGTCTTCTCCCTTCGGTCCAATATAGACACAGGCCTCTCCTCATACGAAAGGTTGGTACCAACAACCAATTTTGAATGATCCAGGACGTGACTCGGGTTCGAAATATACCGTCGCAGTTGGGATACATAAAATACGTCATGTACCTCACGCAACGACGGCGGAAGAGCGAGACGATATGACACATTACCTACTCGCTCCAGAATATCGAATGGTCCTATATACCTAGGACTAAGCTTTCTCCGTACGCCGAAATGAATGACGCTACGGTTAGACAAAATCCTCAGGAATACATGGTCGCCGACAGAAAACTCGAGAGGGCGCCGATGAGAATCGACCCAATGGCGCTGGCATTCTTGTGCAACTCGAAGATGATCCCTGACTCTCCCGACCACTTCAATGGTCTGAGCAATCATTTCTGGACCGAGCATCTGCCTCTCCCCAACATCATCCCAAGCTAGCGAGGATCTGCACTTCCTACCATACAGTGTCTCGAACGGTGCCATCTGGATACTAGCTTGGAAACTATTATTGTACGAGAACTCCACCAGATGTAGGTAATCTTCCTACGAACTACCAAAGTCGAGTGTACAAGATCTCAATACGTCTTCAAGAGTCTGGATCATGCGTTCCGACTGACCATCTGTCTGCGGGTGATATGCTGAGCTGAATTGGAGGCGAGTTCCTAAACTCTCTTACAGGCTACGCTAAAAGTACGACGTAAATCTTGAATCTCGGTCCGAGGTGATACTGACTGGCACACCGTGTAATATGACAATCTGTCGGAGATACATTCCTGCGAGCTGAGCCGTCGACTGACCAACTCTGAACGGGAGAAAGTGAGCCACCTTCGTGAGCCTGTCTATGACAACCCAAATAGCGTCTCTACCTGCCGGGGATCTAGGCAATCCAGTCACAAAATCCATGGTCACATGCTCCCATTTCCATTCTGGAATCGGCAAGGGCTGAAGAAGTCCAGCTGGCCTCTGGTGTTCGGTTTTAACTTGTTGACAAACTAAACAACGAGAGACAAACCGGGCTATCTCCCTCTTCATGCCATTCTACCAAAAGTGTTGGTGGATATCACGGTACATCTTCGTGCCACCGGGATGAATGAAATACTGCAAATTGTGGGCCTCTGCCATGATCTCCTGTCTGATATCTCCACTGGGTACACAAAGATGCTTTGAAGTGTACCGTCTTCATGAATGCATAACTCTGGTCTTCGTCCTGCCTCATACTCTGTTCTGAGTCGCTGAAGCTTGGAATCTGCTAACTGCGCCATCCGGATCCTCTCGACTATAGTGGACTGAACTTGCATACTGGCCATCAATACCATACTGGAAGGGAGAACAACTTCTATTCCCATCTTCTGAAGATCGGCTAACAGCTCTGGCTGCGCTGTTAGAAGATAAACTCCGGCTCTCCTGCTCAATGCATCTGCTACGACATTGGCCTTTCCTGGATGATACTGTAAATTGACATCATAATCCACAAGAAGCTCCAGCCATCTCCTCTGACGCATGTTAAGATCCTTCTGGGTGAACACATACTTCAGGCTCTTGTGGTCGGTGAAAATCTCTACCCTATCTCCATACAAGTAGTGTCTCCAAAGCTTAAGTGCAAACACTACTGCTGCCAGCTCCAAGTCATAGGTTGGGTAATTCCTCTCATGATCATGAAGTTGTCATGACGCAAGCTATTACCTTCCTATGCTGCATCAGAACACATCTTAAACCTCTGTCCGAAGCATCACAATACACTGAGAATCCTCCGATTCCATCTGGAAGCGTGAGAATAGGAGCCGTCATCAAGCCTCACTTCAACTTCTCAAAAGAATCCTGGCACTCTGCTGTCCAAGCAAACTGCATATCCTTGCGGGTCAACTGGGTCAATGGTGCTGAAATTCGAGCAAAGTCTGAAATAAATCGCCGGTAGTAGCCGGCTAAGCCAAGAAAACTGCAAAATTCTGTAACTGTACTGGGCACTGGCCACGACTCAATAGCCACGATCTTCTGGGGATCCACTTCAACTCCTCATCGGGTGATGATATGACCCAAGTACGAAATACGATCGAGCCAGAACTCGTATTTACTGAACTTGGCATATAGCTGGTGCTCTTTGAGAATCTGGAGAACAACTCTGAGTTGATGCTCATGCTCTGCTTCATTCTTGCTGTAGACCAGGATGTCGTCTAGGAACACAATCACGAACTAATCCAAATAAGGCATGAAGATACGATTCATGAGGTCCATGAATACTGTCGGTGCATTGGTTGCTCCAAATGGCATCACAAGGAACTCCCAATGCCCATACCTAGATCTAAAAGCTGTCTTCGGAATGTCCTGCTCTCTGACTCTGATCTGATGGTATCCTGACTGCAAGTCAATCTTCGAGAATACTGCTGCCCCTTGAGTTGATCAAATAAGTCATCTATCCTCGGGAGAGGGTATCTGTTCTTGATTGTCACTGAGTTCAAGGTACGATAATCTATACATAATCTGGATGTACCATCCTTTTTTTCATAAGAAGCATCGGGGCTCCCACTAGCACGAATGAATTCCTTGGTTCTGAGTTCTTCAATCATCTTATACAATATTTCTAGCTCTGACAGTGCCATCCTGTAGACTCTCTCTGACACTGGGGCTGTTTCGGGAATCAAGTCGATGGTAAACTCGATTTCTCGCTCTGGCGGCATCCTTGGAAGCTCTTATGGGAAAACATCTGGAAACTCTTCGACTATACGAGGTAACTGCACTGCTGCTACTGCCATCCGCAATACTGGAGGAGAAGGTTCAACTTCGCCTCGGGAGAAGGAAAACTCTGGCTCGCCTGGAATGCTAAAAATAACCCTGCCAATGTGGCAGTCTATCCTAGCATACTGGTCCCTCAACCAATCAATTCCTAAGACCACATCATAATCGGCCATCGGGAACTCTATCAATCTAGCGGGAAATTCTCTACCGCTAACTACGATCCGACACGAGGAAAACACTCTATCTACTCCCACAAGTCCGTTACCAGTAAGTATATTGAGCCTTACTGATAATGACTCGGGCTCCAATCCTACCCGTGTCGCGAATCGTGCAGACATAAATGAATACGAGGCACCAGAATCAAATAATACTGAAGCTGGAAAGGTGTTGACGAGAATAGTACCTGCCACTACCTCACCTGGTGCTATTCCTTCTTCTCCCATGGTCAAAGCCAGCACTTGACCATGTCCTCTGGGTGTGGGTCCTCTCTGCTAAAAATTCCTCTGCCTGCCCTGGATCAGGGCTTGGGCTTGGGCATACTGCTGCGGTCTCTGCTGCTGAAATGCCTGGGCCTATGTCGGCAATGGCCTCGAGAGCGGGTACTGTAGCTGTTGCTACTGCTGATGCTGGACTGGTGCTGGTCCTCTAACTGAAGGACTAGAGAAAGCTGACGAACTCCCCCTGTTCGGGTAGTTTCCAACCCTGTGGTCCGGGGCACCACAAACCAAGCACAAACCCTGTGCTCTGCGACACTCTGATACCACGTGCCCTAGCTTCCCACAGTGTGAACATCCCACTGCAGAAAACTGCTTCTGCTTCTAATGCTGAGGGTGCGTCGGGGTTGAATGCTGAACCGATATAACTGAAGCTGTCCTTCTCGGAGCTCCAATGGTCAAAGCCCCAACTGCCGGGGCTGGTGCTGACGACTGATTCATTTGGCCGTGAGATCGCTTTCGACCTCCGGTCCTGTCCACAATCCTCTGGGAGGTATACTCATGCCTCCTAGCTACTCTCAGTACTGTATCAAAAGTCTGATGCTCAAACTGCTCTACCGCCAGCAAAATGTCTAGGTGAAGTCCCTGCTGGAACCGCTGGGCTCTATCAAACTCGGTCACCACCAAGGTGGGAGCAAACCGACTAAGCCTGAAAAACTCGGCCGCATATCCATCGACCGTCCTGCCCATATGCTTCAGATTGGTGAACCTCGTCTGTAGATCATACCGAGTTACAGCATCAAAATACTTGGTCTGGAATCTCTTCCTGAATACTGCCCATGAAATAGGGGCCACTAATCCATCGGCCTGTGCCGTCCACTAGCTGCGGGCGAGATCCAATAGCTGTAGGCGCACCACGGCCATCTTCTCATTCTCTGGAGTCCTGGCTGCTTCTAGAATCACTTTCGTGTCCTGAAGCCATGCATCTGCAGCAATCGTATCTTTACTGCCGTCGAAGAAGGGAGGGTTCAATCGCTTGAAGCTGTTGGCCACGCTATTACCCTGATGACCTCCTCTAGTCAAAGCATCTGCCATCGCCTGGTGTAAGGCATCTCCGCGACGATCCTCGAAGGCCAATAGGGACCTGATGAGACCCACCAAAGTGCCATCGTCAGGCTCTGCAGGCTGGACGGCTGAACTGGTGACTCTCCTCCAGTAGGCATGACTCTGGAGGCTACTCCTGAATGCTGGGCTTGATCTCTAGGTTGCTGCTGGTCCGTAGGAGGTGCTCCGCCTTGCTGATCGGTAGGTCCAGGAATAATGTCGCTAAAGAAGACGACATAGGGAACAATAAGGAAGGACCAGGACAGATCAACGATACAAACATGTGATCAGGTCAAGATTCTCAGGGATTTAAAGATATGAGCAGAGATCAAGGGCGAGTACTGATTGAGACATCTATTCGGTAACCCTCACATATCTTGATATACAATACCTGCAAGGCCACCACCTAAACCATGTCACGCCCCAGAACCAAAATACTGGAGAGCGGGGGCAGACATAGCCAGCTACGTATATTGAACTGCAATCCATCTCGCTATACGGTCACGGCTGTCTAGATATATGAGGGTTTAACTACAAGCCAACAGTCTCTTATGGTCATGAACAAGCCTAGTGTCTCAATCACAAGCAAATAAGTAAGTATTACAAGATGTAAGATCACCAAATATACAATAGTAAGGCATCCCAAATATTACATATTCAGCTGATCATGAAGCTAATCGTTACAAAATGTCAGGACTAGCAAGAGTTTAGTCATACATGATCAACTATAGGATCTGTTAATCATGTCACAGTCCGTAGGCAGACAGTAAATAAAGGTACAACCGAGCTAACAAGTGCTCGTCGGCTAAACGTCTCAAAAGAATAATTTTTATAATAAAGTGGAAGAACAAAAAAAACCCACTCGTTGCCAGGGTTACGCCTGGTGGTCACCATCTGGCTGGAAGGTAGGTAGATCCTCTGGAGCTGCTCCGATATCTGGCCATATAAAACCAGCTGGGTCAGACCCCAGAAAGAGCAAGTGCTACAAAGGAGGCTTCACTTAGGAACTAAAACCAGCATAACATAATAGAATATAAAAGATAATAAATAAGGAACTGATGATAATAAGGATAACCACAGTAAACTGAGTACAAAAAAACTATTCAAGTAGCCAGGTCAGAACCCTTAAACCAAACAAGGACCGGGGTTGTAACCCTTCACCTGAATAAAAACCCGTCTTAAATACTATTGGTACAGAAAAGACAATAAACGAAGAGAGGACACAGAACTGCTCCGGGAGCCAGGTTACAACCCTTAAACCAAACAAGCACCGGGGTTGTAACCCTTCGCCTGAACAGAACTGGACCCCTGATCTTTATTGTTAAGGCCAGCATAAGTAATAAATCATACTGTTGAAGTGAAGTAAAATATGACGAGCATGGCATGGGGTACACTAAGACAATAAATGAAGAGAGGACACAGAACTGCTCCGGGAGCCAGGTTACAACCCTTAAACCAAACAAGGACCGGGGTTGTAACCCTTCGCCTGAACAAAACTGGACCCCTGATCATTTATTATTGAGACAGGCACAATCAATCGTGTCATATCACAGTCTTGTACAGGATCAAGATAAGACTATGTTGGAATAAACTCCATTCAATCAATCACGGCTGTAGCTTCCCTTCCCGGAGAATTATCTCGAAATATTTTTTTGATTTAAATATTGATTTTAGAATTGTATAAATAATTATTTAGTTAATTATTATGGTAGATGACCTTACCCATAGTTGAGTTTTGAAATACAAGACAACTAGGAATCATGGCACGGATAGTGGAGTAGCGTGCTTTGACTAGTGTTTAGCCATGGTAAGGGAATGCAAAGCTATAGGAGTGTCCTAACTAGGAAAACTAGGCCAAGTTGTGTCTCAACCCGTACCGAAGATTTTATTTATTATTTAATTATATTATTGAGTTTTCGAGAACCCGGTTGTACCGAACCTGTCCAGATTGGGCCCATGTTAAAACCAAGCCCATGTAGGCATATATCGCGTCCAAATACGGCCTTGTATACATGTTTCGTAAATGCAATTATTTTCGTATATACTTTTAGGAATTGGCAATTATTTTCTAAATATATTGATATAGGTAAAATATATATATTATATGTGTGTAAGAGTATGTATATATAAGTATATATATGTATTTGTGTGTGTATAGGATATATATATATGTGTGTATATATAAATAAATATAGTATATGTATACCTATATGTGTATATATGTATATGAATATATATATATATATACATATATGTATATTAGGCTAATAAAAAGGAAATAGAAAAAAAAAGAATAAAAAGAAAACAATTTAAATCAAACCAGTCCAACTCCCCCCCAGGCCTCAACTTCCCCAGCAGGCCCACCCCGGCCATGCCCAGACCCAAACCTATATTCCCCCACAGACCACAGCAGCCGAGTAATCGAAACCCCGTTCGATCATATAAAGGTATTATTAAGAGATCGATAGGGAGAGCAAGAGATACTCGTTAAAAACCTAAACCCTAATTCTAATCCACGCCACACCCTCCAACCTGGCGACCCTATCTGGAGAACCGCACAGGCCACCGGAGGCCGGTCGGGTCGCCTAACCGCGAGAACCGCGTGCGGACAAGAGCACAGCAGCAACCGTACATGTACATTATTTCGAATTAGATTTCTCCCTCATCGCCTAACGATTCTTCGATCCGTAAAATCCTACGTATAGCCTATATGACCCTTTAGTAATCCTAGTAAATAGATTCGAGTATGATGGATCAGTCAGTCCCGAGATTCGATCGAAAGATCGGCGAAAAACTGTCCCAAAAACAGGATATATAGCAATCCAGGCAACCCTGTTTGGGAGCAAATCTCGAGCAGTCCAGTAAGCTTCTGTCAAAACTAATTAAACACAGTTATCGACAACATATAGGACTTTACGACCCTTTTCGTGAATTTGGGAATCATCGACTACGTGTCGAGAAATCGAATCCCGAAGTTCACCGAAAATCTGTTTTAGAAACTAGAAAAATTCATCCACACGACGTGCGTTCCGCCAATCCGGGCGACGTGGTCACAAACCGAAAGCATCAAAAGGTGCGTAACAGCTTCGTGGTCGTGTGGGCTTTGACGGAATTTAAATTGGTCACGTATGCGCGACGAATTTGATGCGTATCCGTCGAAATTTACCGTATCGGTCACTTTGCAAATTTCTCAATTACTTTGTGCACGCTCGTCAGATCGAGACAAAACTTATGCCAATAGGACCATATTATTTTTCTGGTCCTGTATGCCAAGTTTGGTCCAATTCTGAGACAGTTGATAAAATCGCCGTTTCGCGAGCCCCACGGTCCGACTCAACGGGTGATTTTGTGCACGGTCCGCCGGAATCCAACTCTGGACATACGGTTGGGTTCGTACCAGAAAATCAGATCCGTAGACATGTAGTTTGACGACTTTAGAGACCACTGACTCTGGCATATTTTTCGGTACAAAGCGGGTCCAACGACGGACACCGTTTTAGCCCAAAATTACTGTTTTGCCCCTGTGTCCAGTATTGGACTTAAGGATAGGAAATCCTGCTAATTTGACTATTCTGAGACTGTTGGCATTGTTTGTTTCAGCTTTCGGAGACATTTGTGATAATTTGGACTTTATGGCTTAGCAGTGGACTAGATTGATATTGGATTTGCGTGCAACCTCCAGACAAGATATCTTACCTTCCTCTATAGTTTATTTACATGCATATTTATATTATTATACAGTTTTACTAGTTGATTATTTATATGTGATTTGTATATCATGCCTGCTAGTTTATATATAGCCTTGTTTATAATTAGCTTTGTAGTTCATATTGGATTGGTTTTCTCGTGTATCGTGATTGGGTCGTGTCGTGTCATCTCTTATACTTGGATTGAGTCGCATCGTGTCATAGGATGAATAAGTCATATCGGAACTACTGTACCTTAAAATTCTTGAAGCTAACATGCGAGTCCATATTAGGGGCGAGGGTTAGTAGTTAAGCTAACTTGCGAGCCCACACCAGGGGCGAGAGTTAGTAAGCTAATCTGCGAGTCCACATTAGGGGCTAGGGTTAGTAGTTAAGCTAACTTGCGAGCCCACACCAGGGGCGAAAGTTAGTAAGCTAATCTGCGAGTCTATACCAGGGACGAGGGTTAATAGTATATGGTTCACACTTGCGAGTCCACACTAGGGACGAGGGTGATGCTAGCCTGCGAGTCCACACCAGGGATGAGGGTTGTCACTCCCCGTTCCCAGAATACGTATTTTTATGCATGTACAACTCATGTATATTTATTTAGTATTTATCATGTATTATCCTGTATTTAAATTCCTATAATTTCATGTTAATTAATTTTCTGCATTTTATTTCCTGCAATTTTATTCCTACATTTTATTTCCTGTATTTATTTTCTGCTTTTAACCTCTCTGCTTTATTTCGGGTTGGCCTTGGATGGACCCGATCAAACCCGACCCAATAACCCCACCTACCACCCTTCCCTATTTAAAGCTTCCATCTCATTCTCTCTCCTCATAACTTTTATTCTTCACCATTACTTCTTCTTCTTCCTCTCATCACTTCTCCACCTACCAGCAGTAGCAGCAGGCAAGTGCAATCTTGCTTCTTGCTTGGAGAACCATTTTTATGGTTCATTATTCTTCCTCTCACGATCCTGAGAGAGTTTACTACTTAGCATTTTTGTTTTCGTTGGCTTGTTTCTCCCAGATCTAAGTGTTTGTGTTCTCGGTTGTTCATGGGTTTTGATCTTCCAACTTGGCATGTATTCTCGGTTGTCCATGGGTTCTGAACCATGGGAACTTCATTTCTGGCTTGGGACGAAGGTTCCTGAGTCACGCACACGTTATTACGTGTCTGCGTGTATTTTTAGTCACGTACACGTCTCTACGTATTTGCGTGTATTTTAGTCATGCTCACGTTATTACGTGTCTGCGTGTATTTTCAGTCACGCACACGTCTCTACGTGTTTGTGTGTATTTTAGTCACGTACACGTTATTACGTGTCTGCGTGTATTTTTAGTCACGCACACGTCTCTACGTGTTTGCGTGTATTTTAGTCACGCTCACGTTATTACGTGTCTGCATGTATTTTCAGTCACGCACACGTCTCTACGTGTTTGCGTGTATTTTAGTCACGCTCACGTTATTACGTGTCTGCGTGTATTTTCAGTCACGCACACGTCTCTACATGTCAGCGTAAATTTTGAGTTATGCACCATCTTTGCTTGCGTGCGTGAATTTCTTATCACTTTTCCACGCTTACTTTTTACGCCCATTTTCCACGCTCACTTTTCACGCTCACGCTGTGCGTGCGTGAATTTTCCTTGCGTGAGTTACTTTTCACGCTCACTCCTACTAGACTTGGCGTGACTTGTTGGCCATAGCCTAGACTTGTTGGCGTGACTTTCTAACCTGGGTGTTTTTATTTGCTCTATAACTTATTCATTTAATGATGGCATGATAATTCTTCTATTATATCCTTACGCCTTTTGGCCTGAACTTGATAAATCATGATATGTTAATATCATTAATACAGATTGTTATGTGGAATGCGCCTTGTGTCTTGATTGGTTTATGGATACCCAGTATGACTAGAACTTAACTCTGAGGAGTTATAGGCTCGACCCCATGTAATACTAATTGATTTTCATGCCTTGTCACCATTGATAATGATTGTGACATTGACTAATAATTGATCATGCGTTCCTATTTGGAACTAAGAGACTGGCTAGTCGTCTTATTGAATTGAATGAATGAGACACGTTCATGTAATGAACTATTGTACTCGATTAGCCGATTCCGAATATTGGCATACAGGCACATGCAGGCTTCAAAATTATTTATTTAGTTATTTATTTATCTTACAAAAATAGCATGTGTACTTTATGGTCAAGGCATGATTACTCCGTGGTTAGATTTGATTGTTGTATCACGCTATGTAAGACCTACAACCTAGCCGCACGGGTATCGTTGTAGAGTTACGCATATCGTACCCCGTACGAAAGTACTCATTTGAATGACCATGATCCACGGCATGGGACTTCACTCAACGTAGAGACTATTAAGTTAAATAAAATAATGATTGCATGAAGAGAATGGATTCCCGAGTTCTTACATGGCAGCCCCCTTGGGACTAGTAGTGCCCGACGGGCCGGCTGGTTCCCACAGATACTGTAAATCTGTCACACGGGCAGGGAACGGTATCTGCTTATATTATTGTACATGCTATATTAACGGCGGGCGTCCCGCTGGGACTCGTCTAATTACATGATTGGCGCAATTAATTGACTGGATAGACTAGCCTTGTTCGTACATAGTAAGAACTGAGGAATCCCTATTTGCATAATTCCAGGATAACTTGGGACTCACAATAGCGAGCCGTAGGAATTGATTGGCCGTTCAAGATGATTGTTTGTGTACTGTACCTACTCTGTTGCCTAACTGAGATGATCAGAATGTCAGGACATGACGGGCCAACTTCTGTCCTTGTTTGGTTGGGAGGTTGGTTCGAAGTATCGTGATGTTATGTGAATCCTAGTGGAAAGCAGAGCTCTATTATTATATTCTCTTACTTACTGGTTTAATCCTTCATATCGTGCTCCCTTGTGGTACTAGCTATTAGAGGTCTAACCTCTCTGGTTTTGTATGGCCAGATTTAGAGCCGGTCTCCGAGGATCCAGCTTACTGCTACCTCCAAGATGGTCAATACTAGAGGAATGATCGCAGGAGGACTCGAGTGGGTTCCTTACTTCACCACTCGTTTTGTTATTTACTTCATACTTAGCCGTTTGGCACCGACATGTTAGTCGGATTGTCTTGTACTTACTTTTACATGATTGTAATTAAGTCAGACTGCAGCTGATAACAATTGTGTATATGTTACTATACCATCTGGCTATGTTTTGTAAAGCCAGATCTCAAGAACATTTTGACTAAGCGTTTGGGACGCCTTACTGCTTTATCTTACATGTTCTCTATTTCTGTTTCTTGTTTGAATGATTAAGACAATAGATGTGAAGTGACCATAGTAAGACTTTCATGTAGTATGCACCCCCTCGTCTGGTTAGATAGCATTGATCGTATTATACGGTATTCATCTACCCGTAATACGTAGCTGGCTGAGTCATTCCCCCGCTCTGCAGTATTCTGGTTCTGGGGCGTGACAAGGTTTTAGTGGTAGCCCATGCAGGTCTGATTTCAGACTTGTGGGGTGTTTTGATTTATAGGATGTCTCAATCACACGTGTTCCCCCCTTGATCTCATGATTCGTTATTCTCAACCCTTGCTTGACATTCCGGTATCCTTTGACTTCATTGATCCTTCATGTCCGGTTGTTTGACTGTTCTCTTGTCCCTTTTCTTAGGGGTACTTCGTCCGTATCGGTCAGAGCTGGACAACAGCAGGGGCAACATGGGCAACATGACCAGGTTGGTCAGCAACAAGGGCCAGTCTCACCTCAGGAGGCTACCCAGGAAGAAGTGATAGTGGAAGCAACAGCTGGATCGTAGTATCCGGATGTTCCACCACCACCAACAGTTTTACCTACCCAAGTGGACACACCAGCCCTTCTGGAGATCATGAGAGGAATGATGGCTACTCAGCAACATCAGATGTTGGCCCAGCAACGCATGCACACTCAGCTACAAGAGCAGAATATGTTGCTCAACCAAGGACTGCAGACGACTTTGGAAAGAGGAGTGAGGACTGATTCAGGAGCATCAGCCAGGTTTTGCAAGTACAACCTCTGCCGTTTCGAGGGCACGGAGGATGCCATCTCAGCAGATGTATGGCTTAAGGATATTGAGGCTATTCTGACAGCAGCTAAGGTACCGGCAGAAGAACGTGTGGATCTAGAGAAGTTGTCACTTCAGGATCTCGCACATGATTGGTAGGAATCAGAGGAAGTGGGCATCAGACGTCCTGTGGCTTGGGACGATTTCACTGCCAGATTCAAGACGAAGTACTATGGAGTTGTGGCGCAGTTTGAGCTACAACAGAAGTTTATCAACCTCAGGCAGGCCGGCAAGACTGTAGATGCTTATGCAGCGGAGTTCTGCAGATTGAGTAGATTTGCCCCAGAGATGGTAGCAACAGAGCGCCAGAGGGCCATGAGGTTTCAGCAAGGGTTTCATCTTGAACTCTTACAATTGATAGAGGGGCACAATTACCAAACTTTTGACGAAGTATTGACGGTGACTCGAAGGCATGAGATCACCATTCAGAGGCTTACGGTAAGGACTGGGGGTCAAAAGAGATCCCATAGTCAGATTGAAGGAGGAGGGGGAGCAGCACCCCGAACAACAGCACCATCCACTGGTATTCGTATCCACGATATGGCGATACGAGGACCAGCACCACCACCCAGGCAGCAGCAACAGCAACAGAGGAAGAACCAGCAACCCCCGGCGGGCTGTACTTATTGTAGGAAGATGGGACACACTAGAGATGTGTGTCGGACATTGAATGGACTATGTCTGATATGTAGAAATTCAGACCATCGGGTTACCACATGTCCCATAAATTCGAGGTCAGGAGGACCAGGGCAGCAGTTTCCTGCTCTGCCAACACCAGGGGCAGGCCAGTATCGAGGAACGGCAGTGGCAGTAAGGCCATTGGCACAGCGTCCGTTTATACCGCAGGCTCAGATGTTTCGGCAGCAGGGGCCGTCGATGCAGCAACACCAGCATAGACTACCCCAGCATCATCAAGGAAGGGGCCAGCAACAGCATCAGGCTAGGCCGCAGCATGGAAACCAGCAAGGAGGTCGAGGGCAAGCATTCACTCTGTCCTTGGAGGAGGCATTGGCATCGGAAGATGTTGTGGCAGGTAACATTCTCGTCGCCTCATATCCCGCAGTAGCATTGTTTGATTCGGAATCATCCCAATCATTTATATCTGCACAATTTACGATACGACTAGGAATGGAGTTCGATGTATTGCCAGGGAGGTTGAATATACTCACTGGTAATGGGCTCGTAGGAGTTAGTAGAGTTATTTTAGCATGTAGCATTGTAGTTTGCGGGTATTCCTTACCCGCCCGATTGATAGAATTTTCTGTTGGAAATTTCGATGTTATCTTAGGCATGGACTGGCTGAAAGACAGTCATGCGACAATAGATTGTCGTAGAGGGAGTGTATCTTTTGATATTCCAGGCATGAAGCGGTTCACCTTATTCAGATCAGTGGCAACTCAGCAAGAACATGGAGTAGTAACGGCAATGGAAGAAGTTCAGATTCCGAAGGTAGTTGAAGAGTTTCTAGACGTATTTTCCGAAGAACTCCCAGGTCTACCACCGGTTAGAGATATTGAGTTCAGTATAGAATTGGCACCAGGAACTAAACCGATATCAGATCGAGTTTACAGAATGGCGGATTCAGAGCAGGCCAAGATATACCAGCATATAGAGGAACTGAAGGAGAAAAAGTTCATCCAAGCTAGCGTGTCACCATGGGCAGCACCAGTGGTACTTGTGGAAAAGAAGGATGGGTCATCCAGATTGTGCATTGACTACATGAAGCTTAACGCGGCAACAGTGAAGAACAAGTACCCATTATCCAGGATCGACGACTTATTTGATCAGTTGAGCAAAGCTAGAGTTTTCTCCAAGATAGATCTTCGTTCAGGATACCATCAGGTGAGGGTTCGGAAGGAGGACATTCCCAAGACAGCATTCAGGTTGAAGTATGGGCATTATGAGTTCTTAGTAATGCCGTTTGGTTTGACCAATGCTCCAGCAATATTCATGGATTTGATGAATCGTATCTTTATGCCATACTTAAACCAGTTTATCGTTGTGTTTCTTGACGACATTCTCGTATACTCTGCTAGTGAAGAGGAGCATGAAGACCACCTCAGAAAAGTGTTACAGGTTCTGAGAGAGAACCAGTTGTATGCCAAGCTCAACAAGTGTGAATTTTGGTCGGATCATATTTTATTTTTGGGTCATATCATATCAGGAGCTGGAGTAGCAGTAGATCCCAAGAAGATAGAAGCAGTAGAAAGTTGGCCAGTACCTAAGACCGTAGCAGATGTGCGGAGCTTCTTGGGATTGGCAGGATATTACAGAAGGTTTGTGTCAGACTTTGTAAGGCTTTCAGCACCCATGACCCGCTTGACCCGGAAGGATGTACCATTCGTTTGGTCGACAGAATGTCAGGCATCATTCGAGACTTTGAAGCAGAAATTAATATCAGCACCTATTCTTACATTGCCAGTTGGACCCGGAGGTTTTACAGTATATTATGATGCGTCAGGTAAAGGACTTGGATGTGTCCTTATGCAACATGGGAAGGTGATAGCATATGCATCTAGGCAGCTTCGGGACCACGAGAAGAATTACCCAACTCATGATTTGGAGTTAGCGGCAGTAGTATTTGCTTTGAAGCTATGGAGGCATTACTTATATGGTGATCGAGTGGATATGTACACGGACCATAAAAATCTGAAGTACATCTTTACTCAGAAGGAGCTGAACATGAGACAGAGAAGATGGTTGGAGTTGATCAAGGATTATGATGTGGAGCTTCAGTATCATCCAGGCAAGGCGAATGTAGTAGCAGACGCTCTCAGCAGGAGAGGCGGCACATTTATGTTGACAACGCAGAGGCATATCTTAGAAGACCTTCGGGAGATGGGCATCAAAGTTATACTTCCTAGTGATGTAGGAGTTCTAACAAGTCTGCAAGTTCAATCCGACTTGGTAGACAGGATCAAGGCAGCTCAGGCACAAGACCCAAGGATTCAGAAGCTTAGGGCAGAATGTGAGTCAGGACTCAGGAAGGAGATGAGAATTCATGAAGATGGTACACTTAGGTTTGGATCACGTCTATGTGTGCCTAGTGGAGATATCAGACAGGAGGTTATGGCAGAAGCTCACAGTTCTCAGTATTCTATTCATCCTGGAGGGACCAAGATGTACCAAGATATCAAGCAGCATTTCTGGTGGAACGGGATGAAGTGGAAGATAGCTAGATTTGTTTTCCGTTGCTTGGTATGTCAGCAAGTGAAGGTAGAACAGCAGAGGCCAGCTGGGTTATTACAATCGCTTCCTATTCCGGAATGGAAATGGGAGCATATTACAATGGACTTTGTGACCGGTTTACCGAGATTACCAAGTGGTAAGGACGCTATTTGGGTGATAGTGGACCGACTTACGAAGGTAGCACATTTTCTTCCTTTCAGAGTAGGACAATCTACAGAAAAGTTGGCAGAGTTGTATATGCAACATATAGTCAGGCAGCATAGAGTTCCTGTCAGTATTATGTCGGATCGAGATACCCACTTTACATCACATTTCTGGAAGAGCTTACATCATAGTCTGGGTACCAAGTTAAGATTTAGCACGGCCTACCATCCGCAGACGGATGGGCAATCAGAAAGAACAATTCAGACTTTAGAAGATATGTTACGAGCTTGAACCCTAGATTTTGGAGGGTCTTGGAAGAGTCACCTGCACTTAGTCGAGTTCTCATACAACAATAGTTATCAAGCCAGTATCCAGATGGCACCATTTGAAGCATTACATGGTAAGAAGTGCAGGTCATCGCTTGCATGGGATGATATCAGAGAGAGGAAGATGTTAGGCCCAGAAATGATTATTCAGACGGTTGAAGTGATTAAGGGAATTAGAGAGCGACTTCGAGTTGCGCAGGACCGGCATCGTCATTGGGCAGACCAGCATCGTAGGTCGTTAGAGTTCTCTGTTGGGGACCACGTATTCTTGCGGATCTCACCTACTCATGGGGTCATTAGATTTGGCGTTTGCGGGAAATTGAGTCCGCGGTACGTGGGCCCATTTGTTATCCTTGATCGAATAGGCGATGTTGCTTATCGTTTATCCCTCCCGCCTTCGTTATGAGAGGTGCATGACGTGTTTCATGTATCTCAATTACGTAGGTATGTATCGGACCCAAGCCATGTCCTCGATCATTCGGAGCTGGTTGTTGGTACCAACCTGTCTTACGAGGAACAGCCTGTGTCCATTTTGGACCGAAGAGAGAAGATACTCAAGAACCGAATAATTAGTCTTGTCCGTGTTGCTTGGGGTCATCACTCCTTGGGAGAGTCAACGTGGGAACGTGAGGATGATATCCGATCACGGTATCCATACCTGTTTGACTCACAAGGTATATCTCTTTCTGTATACCTTGATTGTCCTGATTCTTCGTGCTTGTCACCTTATGGGTAGAGCTACTTGATATCATGGATTGATGAATTTACATATATAGTACTTGCTTTTGATATGGTAAAATGATTGCTTGCTCACTAGAACTGCTTGTATTAGTTTAGCTCCGATATTTCTACCTGCTTGGATTTGAAATTTCGAGGACGGAATTTTTTCTAAGGTGGGTAGAGATGTCACTCCCCGTTCCCAGAATGCGTATTTTCATGCATGTACAACTTATGTATATTTATTTAGTATTTATCATGTATTATCCTGTATTTAAATTTCTATAATTTTATGTTAATTAATTTTCTGCATTTTATTTCCTGCAATTTTATTCCTGTATTTTATTTCCTGCATTTATTTTCTGCTTTTAACCTCTCTGCTTTGTTTCGGGTTGGCCTTGGATGGACCCGATTAAACCCGACCCAATAACCCCACCTACCACCCTTTCCTATTTAAAGCTTCCATCTCATTCTCTCTCCTCATAACTTTCATTCTTCACCATTACTTCTTCTTCTTCCTCTCCTCACTTCTCCACCTACCAGTAGTAGCAGCAGGCAAGTACAATCTTGCTTCTTGCTTGGAGAACCATTTTTATGGTTCATTATTCTTCCTCTCACGATCCTGAGAGAGTTTACTACTTAGCATTTTTGTTTTCGTTGGCTTGTTTCTCCCAGATCTAAGTGTTTGTGTTCTCGGTTGTTCATGGGTTTTGATCTCCCAACTTGGCATGTATTCTCGGTTGTCCATGGGTTCTGAACCATGGGAACTTCATTTCTGGCTTGGGACGAAGGTTCCTGAGTCACGCACACGTTATTACGTGTCTGCGTGTATTTTCAGTCACGCACACGTCTCTACGTGTTTGCGTGTATTTTAGTCACGCTCACGTTATTACGTGTCTGCGTGTATTTTTAGTCACGCACACGTCTCTACGTGTTTGCGTGTATTTTAGTCACGCACACGTTATTACGTGTCTGCGTGTATTTTCAGTCACGCACACGTCTCTACGTGTTTGCGTGTATTTTAGTCACACTCACGTTATTACGTGTCTGCGTGTATCTTCAGTCACGCACACGTCTCTACATGTCAGCGTGAATTTTGAGTTACGCACCATCTTTGCATGCGTGCGTAAATTTCTTATCACTTTTCCACGCTTACTTTTCACGCCCATTTTCCACGCTCACTTTTCACGCTCACGCTGTGCGTGCGTGAATTTCCCTTGCGTGAGTTACTTTTCACGCTCACTCCTACTAGACTTGGCATGACTTGTTGGCCTTAGCCTAGACTTGTTGGCGTGACTTTCTAACCTGGGTGTTTTTATTTGCTCTATAACTTATTCATTTAATGATGGCATGATAATTCTTCTATTATATCCTTACGCCTTTTGGCCTGAACTTGATAAATCATGATATGTTAATATCATTAATACAGATTGTTATGTGGAATGCGCCTTGTGTCTTGATTGGTTTATGGATACCCAGTATGACTAGAACTTAACTCTGAGGAGTTATAGGCTCGACCCCATGTAATACTAATTGATTTTTATGCCTTGTCACCATTGACAATGATTGTGACATTGACTAATAATTGATCATGCGTTCCTATTTGGAACTAAGAGACTGGCTAGTCGTCTTATTGAATTGAATGAATGAGACACGTTCATGTAATGAACTATTGTACTCGATTAGCCGATCCCGAATATTGGCATACAGGCACATGCTGGCTTCAAAATTATTTATTTATTTATTTATTTAGTTATTTATTTATCTTACAAAAACAGCATGTGTACTTTATGGTCAAGGCATGATTACTCCGTGGTTAGATTTGATTGTTGCATCACGCTATGTAAGACCTACAACCTAGCCGCACGGGTATCATTGTAGAGTTGCGCATATCGTACCCCGTACGAAAGTACTCATTTGAATGACCATGATCCACGGCATGGGACTTCACTCAACGTAGAGACTATTAAGTTAAATAAAATAATAATTGCATGGAGAGAATGGATTCCCGAGTTCTTACATGGCAGCCCCCTTGGGACTAGTAGTGCCCGACGGGCCGGCTGGTTCCCACAGATACTGTAAATCTGTCACACGGGCAGGGAACGGTATCTGCTTATATTATTGTGCATGATATATTAACGGCGGGCGTCCTGCTGGGACTCATCTAATTACATGATTGGCGCAATTGATTGACTGGATAGACTAGCCTTTCTCGCACATAGTAAGAACTGAGGAATCCCTATTTGCATAATTTTAGGATAACTTGGGACTCACAATAGCGAGCCGTAGGAATTGATTGGCCGTTCAAGATGATTGTTTGTGTACTGTACCTACTCTGTTGCCTAACTGAGATGATCAGAATGTCAGGACATGACGGGCCAACTTCTGTCCTTGTTTGGTTGGGAGGTTGGTTCGAAGTGTCGTGATGTTATGTAAATCCTAGTGGAAAGCAGAGCTCTATTATTATATTCTCTTACTTACTGGTTTAATCCTTCATATCGTGCTCCCTTGTGGTACTTGCTATTAGAGGTCTAACCTCTCTGGTTTTGCATGGCCAGATTTAGAGCCGGTCCCCGAGGATCCAGCTTACTGCTACCTCCAAGATGGTCAATACTAGAGGAATGATCGCAGGAGGACTCGAGTGGGTTCCTTACTTCACCACTCGTTTTGTTATTTACTTAATACTTAGCCGTTTGGCACCGATATGTTAGTCGGATTGTCTTGCACTTACTTTTACATGATTGTAATTAAGTCAGACTGCAGCTGATAACAATTGTGTATATGTTACTATACCATCTGGCTATGTTTTGTAAAGCCAGATCTCAAGAACATTTTGACTAAGCATTTGGGATGCCTTACTGCTTTATCTTACATGTTCTCTATTTCTGTTTCTTGTTTGAATGATTGAGACAATAGATGTGAAGTGACCATAGTAAGACTTTCATGTAGTATGCACCCCCTCGTCTGGTTAGACAGCATTGATCGTATTATACGGTATTCATCTATCCATAATACGTAGCTGGCTGAGTCATTCCCCCGCTCTCCAGTATTCTGGTTCTGGGGCGTGACAAGGGTTAGTAGTATATGGTTCACACCTGCGAGTCCACACTAGGGACGAGGGTGATGCTAGCTTGCGAGTCCACACTAGGGACGAGGGCTAGTAGTTGTTCAAACCTGCGAGTCCACACTAGGGGCGAGGGTTTGAGTATTCGATTGGTTGTCCATTAATATCGTGATATCGTGTTCTCTTGTTTTCTCCAGCAGTTCGTTTAGGCTTAGTGGTTCTTCCAGTCGTGTATAGTCGTATTTTCGTGCTGATTGGTCTTTTTCCATTATTTTTTGTATTTTCTTTATTGCATGATAAACTGCTAGATAGGCATGTTTTTATGTATCTAGCTATGTCCCCTGAGGACCTGATGATCTCTTCAGGTTAGTTATTGCGTGGAGTTAGTTAGCAGCTCTGGATGGCAGACGTGATGATACGCTTACGGGATTCAGGTATCATTATTGTGTTTATTATCCGCTCGTGCTTTTCTTTATTATCATGAGATATCTTGTTTTTTGATTCAGTTTAGACTCTTGTTATTTTTCTTTAGAGTCTTATCGGACATGCATGCTAGTGGGCTGCAGACCACGACCCATACTTGTTCATTCTTGTTTATTATTCTTATTATGGATTGAGATATAGTTTTGCCTTGTCTTGATTAGGCCTATTGCCATAGCAGTGACAGCGTTTACGTATTCGAGTCGGGCTGGAGTCTGCTCGATATGTAGCTGGCTTGCTCACGTGCTTGCATCCAAAAAGCGGGTACGGGTCATGACAACGGCCAATCAAGAAGTACGGCTTGATACTCTTAACTAACTATGGTTATCACAGGCCTAGTTACTAACAAGATGCAATGAGATTATCCCCAACAGCCACAAGCCCTGCAGACCATCCGGTTATCCGGGTCGAATGTCCATTTATGAAGGGTGCACCACATGACTGTGTGCTGGATAAGTGCCCTACTCGTCGGTAGGCTACAAGTCCACTGAATGCGCCCAGATAACGGGATTGCCTGTAGCTGGAAATCTCTTCATGTCTACTGAATTATTCTAGTTTATTAGCCTTAGTCAATTACTGTAGGTATCCTTGACCGTGGTACTCAGGGATCCCCACCCTAGACATGATGCAAGACAGTACTAATTTATTTGTACAAACACAATCGCCCACGGTATCCAAGTCATTCATACTTGTCGTGTCAGGCTAGCTATCGTAACAGTATGTCAAAATATATCATATCAGTTTGCTTGTCGAGAGTGCGCCACTGTGGGCCACTATCGTGTTCAGGAATTATGCCAGAATTACATGATATAGACATATATGAGGCATTTTAATACTACTACTACTACTAATAATAATAATAACAAAGTGAACGAGACTGTAGAAGGAGCCATACGGCAAAGGACATGCACGCTTATGCAGCTGGGGACTGTGCGCTCATGCGGCTAGAATAAGGGCAGGTGCATGCGGCTGGGGAAGGAAGGGGCGCATGCGGCAGCAAGAACTTAAGCTTATGCGGCTCGTGGGGAGCAATAGTTATATGCGGCTGGAGGATGCAGGGCATATGCGGCCGTTAGGAGCTAGCGCATGCGGCTGAAAGAACGGGCCACATGCGGCTCGCGGGGATCAAGTCATATGTGGCAGCGGGAAGACTGAGCCCTATGCGGCTGGGACTTAATGCGGCTTTATGCGGCTGGAAAGGCAAGTGCTTATGCGGCTAAGTGCCAAGCCCTCTCATGCGAATGAATCAAAGGCAGAGCCATGCGGCAGAGTTTCAATTGGAGTCTTATGCGGCTGAAGAATGTCAATCCTTATGCGGCTGAGATGAGTTGTCTTTAAGCGGCTGAGAATTAATGCGCCAAGCGACTGAGTCAAGTCAAGGCCTCATGCGGCTGGGTTGTGGCCCATGGCCTTATGCGGCTGAAAATGCTTGTCGTATGAAGACTCATACGGTCAAGTATTTCCATGCGGCCAGGACAGCTATACGGCTGTACTGTTCTTCTTCTTCACTGATCCGAGAAGAAGAACACCATGAATCCAAACTTTCAAGCTCCATAAACCCTTCATCCGGAGTCCAAATCCGAACTTCCATAGGTCGAATTGGGGCAGAACGAAATGCTCTACAACATGGAACCATCAAAACTTAGGAATAACAAAGCTAGGTAGATCAAAACCCAAGAAATCCGAAAATAAAATAAACTTAGATCTAGAAGAGTTTAGCAATGGAAATTGAAAATGCCAAGCACTAAAGAGTCTTAGAATGTTGCAAGGAAGAAAATAGAACAATAAATCTTGAGTTCACCCATGAAGCAAGATGCACTTGCCTAAGCTCTCGCTCTCACTCTTCTGGTGGTTGAAGAAGTAATGGTGGAGAAGAAGAAGTAAATGAAGAGAGAGAATGAGGGGAATGGATTAAATAAGAAGGGTGGTAGTAGGTAGGAGGGTTCACCATTGGTTCATGATGAACCAAACCAAGCTGAACCAACCCAAGAATAAATCAATCAATGAAATGCTAGAATAAATTAAGCAGGGAGACATGCAATACGGGTCAAATTACGTATACGTATACCAAGATACGCAATACGAACCACATATATTACAGTAACTCCAGGCTCGTGCGACATCATGCTCCCTGCGAGGACGATGATTCAGGTGATTCCGGGTCGGTGTGTGACACTAGGCCCCCCTCTCTCTGTCCCTCCCTCCCTGATCACCTTGACCCCTATCGTCTATATCTTCGACGCTCGACCACCACCGCGGTCGAGCCCTCTCCGGCGGAGCCTGAACCCTCCACGTTCTGCCCCCTCTTCAGCACCAGAGCTCCCTTCGCGTTCTGTCCTCCTTTCCATTATGTCCCTTCTCCGATTAAACAACAAGCAAATCTTTTATAGTCATTCGAACTATACCATATTATGCCCCTCCTCTAGCCCCTCTCTCTCTCTCTCTCTCTCTCTTCCTGATCACCTCGACCCCTATCGTTTCTCTCTTCGGCGTACGACCACCATCGCGGTCGAGCCGTCTCCGGTAGAGCCTGACCCCCTTCGCGGCACCAGAGCTCCCTTTGCGTTTTGTCCTCCTTTTCGTTATGCCCCTTCTCTGATTAAACGACAAGCAAATCTTTTATAGTCTTTTGATCTATACCATATTATACCCCTCCTCTTGCATGACGAAGGTATGCCCTGACCCTAACTCCAAAATTTGGGTGATATGATGTTAATTATTTGCAAATAATTCAAATTCATTGAATAAATCCATTTTTCCTTGTTCTACTAATGATTATTTTGGTTGAGAAATCCAATTGTTTACCTAGTTCTAGTTCTACATGGCCATCTCTCACAAGAGAGAGACGAGCATTTGAAAGGGAATTATTAAGCATCATCTTAAAATAGTCAAGACATGGAGACAGCATTACTAGTCTTACTTTCAAATCTGCCACACGAACTAGGAAACCTTTAATCCAAAATGTAGGTTTTACTAGTTGAGACCCATTCTGAAATAATAAAGTTTTTAGGTGCAATGAGGTCCCCTACTCAATTCTTGTTGCTATGTGCATACTCATTCTAAACCACTTAAGAGATGGGTTCTTTCTTTACCGTGTTTAGTTTATGAAATCATAGTCTTGGAAAAATATATATTTATTTTTTTGTATATTGGATGCTAAAGAAAATGAAGAAACCTATAAAATAAATTTCAAAGAAAAAGAAAAAGAAAAAAAATGGTTTCCCATCTACTCCATGAATTTAATTTTCCACCACAATAATTCATTTTTTCTGCCCTTTCTAAACAATTATTATTTTTATATGTATTACAATTTTCCGAAGACAAAAAACAACAAACAATTGAAATCCTTTCTTTTATATGTATTACAATTTTCCAAAGACCAAAAAACAACAAACAATTAAAATCCTTTCTTTCTGCTTCTGACTAAAGGAGTCCCAAGTAGTCACCCTAATATACTAAGAAACTCTTAATTCTATACTTCAATTTATTTTCTTTTGGCTTAATTGCAACTTGATATTTTCAATTATTTTAGTTTTTCAACTTGATACCCTAAACTTTTTTACTCGATAAATTGATACCATCAACTATTTAATATTTTCAGTTAGATACCCAAAATTTTAAAAATGACAAACCCCCCACCCCCGGCCCCTTTTCGGCCACCCCCACCCATCTCCCCTGTAGTGCCCCGTCCCGCTCAGTCAATCGGAGGAATCGAAATGCCAACGGCGTTCGGACTTAGCGTTGCAACGGCTGCTCGAAGACATCGCTCGGTCGAGACGACCGCTCGCTCAGGTGGGGTAGTTTCGGTGAACTTGCCTCATCTTAGCCTTCACACAATAAATCGCATGTTTTCAACTTGCACAAGTAGGCTTGATAATAAAAGAGACGAATCCACATAGCTAAAGGGAATAATCCCGACGGGTCGAATTGAGTTAGAATATGGAAAGGTCCAACGGTCGACTTAGAGTTGGTGCACGGCGTGCTTTGAAAATGACACTCGGTCCTTCGTTCCGTGGCTTGGGAGAAGGAAAGTTGGATTAGTAGACGAATTTATGAACGTAGCCTAAGTCATAGGCGTCGCCCGCATAAATGCTTCATAAAGCAAGCACGGTCCTATCGTCCAAGGCTTGGCATAGCCTTGGCTTGCCCCATGAGTTAAGTTGCGTTGCACGGCTTATGATATAAGTCTAGGCACCCAAATGACTTGGTCGTTCAGAAGTTGAACACATGTGCGACACGTTTCCGCAATGCGAGGCTTGACGCAGCCCTTGTTCGTCGAGTCGTTGTGCGTTTAAGTCAGGCAAGTTATGTTAGGCTATCGGAGTAGTAGCAAGCACGGTCCTACGAGTTCTACGGTTGGGTATAACCACATAGTCTTACGGTCTCAAGGCCCGTCATATAAAGTATGACTTGGGCGATAGCGTCGCGTAGAACGGAAGTCAGTTTGAGGCACGATGCACGGACTTAGTGTTTAAGGCATGAACCACGGTTGATTAATGAGTTTTGGAGAAAGGACTATCGTATAGGCATTCATGAGTGAATGAAATAATATAGTAACATGGAAAGAATGCTCGCAACCGTGGGTCGTCGAGGGGTCTCAAATGATGGAAGTCTTGATATTGGTTTTGAAAGAGAAGGTAACATTGAAAGAAGGATGACTGTGTGAGACGTCAGTTTGAGTCGAGTCTTGTATGTTCATTAGACAGCTTGTCGACAAGAAAAAGTTTCCACGAGCGACAACCATGGGCGCCGAGGGACCACGTCGTTCTGGAGGGAAATACGATATAGCCGTAGCTGGACGAACCGCTCGGGTTATTCGAAAACTTTCTTCGGGGCTAACTACTTGCGTTGAAAGGGTCGCCGAATAACAAGGCTATAAGTCCACGATAGCTTGTGGTGTTAGTGACCAATTCATATAGATGGATCGGTACGAGCGGCAATTCGCGTGTGTGCCTTTGGATTTAGTCTAGTTGAATGTGTATATGGTTGGAAAACAAGTGTTTGGGCCTAAGAATGGCTACAACATAGGCGACGTACTTCGGCACGAGATGTGGTGTCGAGTCTTGAGTTGTCGGCATATAAGTTGCATAAGTTGGTTTTGAGTTGTCTTGAGTTTAAGTCAGGAAATGCCGCAAGGCAAAGTCGGTCAAGTGATACTTAGTCCAGAAGTCTTGATTGGGTCTGTTGGTGATCGAAGTAGCAAGGGCCGCGAGGCGGCGAATGGCGAAGTCACATTGAGTTGCGAGGTACGGTATGATAGATTTGTAGCACGGTCACAAGGAATTGGGTACTACCGCATAGTTGAGTCTATAATTTTATGTCGAAAGGCAAGCACGACTTGATAGATTAGCATTGTTGGCACGAGAAGGGTCTTGAGGCAAGGTGTGGGTTAACATTATCGTCGCAAGCACGAGATGGTCTAGAGACACAAAATAGGCCAAGGCGTCGGTCCTAAAATAATCCTAAGGCAAGACTAGAAAGACAATTGATAAGAAGGGATTATGTTGCACGAAGTAAATCAAATATGTTGGTTTTGTATGGGTGGGTGAGAAGCTCATTCCACCAGTACAGTTGAGTACTGACACCCACATAGTTTTTATGTGCAGGTACAGGTAGAAGCTCGTGGCGAGGGGCTCGCTTGGATGCGTCGAGGCACGAAGTTCCTTGACGATTCGAAGCGTGCGGCCGCATGGAGTCAAGACTTATATGGGACATAATGTATGGACGTCGCCTTCTGAAGCTTCTGCTGGTTCAAGACTTGTATTGAGAGATGAGAGAGAGCTGAGTGACTTATAATGTGAGAAGTGTGAGCTTGAGTGACTTGTAATCTTGGCCTTGCGCCCTTGGTAACCTTTGTTTCAATATCAATAAAAGAGTGTTTTGCAATAACTTTGTTTTGTTATAAATTTCCGCTGCATGTTTCAAAGTCTCTGCTTGGGACTTCTATGCGACGACCCCGTCGCAGTCGCTGAAATCGACCGTTATGGAACCCGCCTTGCACGAGCGTAAATCTAGGCTTGTGGGGCATCACGCCTTAGCGAGGACGATCGCTCCTACGGGAGCGGGGTGTGACATAATGGTATCAGAGCACAGCTTTACGTCCTTGGACTATCGATTGAATTCTTTAACTCTGCTATTTCCGCAAACTCTGAATTGTGCTTCCGTAAGTTGATATCGTTGGTGCGCTCTCTCACAAATGTCCCACGGATGTCCATACAATAAGTCTATCTATTTTACAAAACGTAGGAGAACAGTTTTTGACAAAACAAAAAGATGGTTCGCGTAAGCACGGTTGGCTAAGTCAGGCTGGGCATATACACCAAAGTTGCGTCGACCTTAGAAAAGTCGAGTGCGGAAATTGAATAATGTCGAGCAAGAATGAGTCGAACTCGATTGAGTAAATTGAGATGACTATCGATAGGGGTTCTATCGAGCGCGAAACTTTTTCTGAGTGGTGTATGATGTAGTGCCCCGTCCCGCTCAGTCAATCAGAGGAATCGAAATGCCAACGGCGTTCGGACTTAGCCTTGCAATGGATGCTCGAAGACATCGCTCGATCGAGGCGACCGCTCGCTCAGGTGAAATAGTTTAGGTGAACTTGCCTCATCTTAGCCTTCAAATAATAAATTGCATGTATTCAACTTGCACAAGTAGGCTTGATAATAAAAGAGACGAATCCACATAGCTAAAGGGAATAATCCCGACTGGACGAATTGAGTTAGAATATGGAAAGGTCCAACGGTCGGCTTAGAGTTGGTGCACGGCGTACTTTGAAAATGACACTCGGTCCTTCGTCCCGTGGCTTGGGAGAAGGAAAGTTGGATTAGTAGACAAAGTTATGAACGTAGCCTAAGTCATGGGCGTCGCCCGCATAAATGCTTCATAAAGCATGCACGGTCCTATCGTCCAAGGCTTGGCATAGCCTTGGCTTGTCCCATGAGTTAAGTTGCGTTGCACGGCTTATGATATAAGTCTAGGCACCCAAATGACTTGGTCGTTCAGAAGTCGAACGCATGTGCGGCACGTTTTCGCAATACGAGGCTTGACGCAGCCCTTGCTCGTCGAGTCATTGTACGTTTAAGTCAGGCAAGTTATGTTAGGCTATCAGAGTGGTAGCAAGCACGGTCCTACGAGTTCTACGGTTGGGTATAACCACATAGTCTTACGGTCTCAAGGCCCATCATATAAAGTATGACTTGGGTGATAGCGTCGCATAGAACGGAAGTCGGTTTGAGGCACGATGCACGGACTTAGTGTTTAAGACATGAACCACGATTGATTAATGAGTTTTGGAGAAAGGACTATCGAATAGGCATTCATGAGTTAATGAAATAATATGGTAACATAGAAAGAATGCTCGCGACCGTGGGTCATCGAGGGGTCTCAAATGATGGAAGTCTTGATATTGGTTTTGAAAGAGAAGGTAACATTAAAAGAAGGATGACTGTATGAGACGTCAGTTTGAGTCGAGTCTTGCATGGTCATTGGACAACTTGTCGACGAGGAAAAGTTTTCACGAGTAGCAACCCTGGGCGCCGAGGGACCGCATCGTTCCGGAGGGAAATACGGTATAGCCGTAGCTGGATGAACCGCTCGGGTTATTCGGGAACTTTCTTCGGGGCTAGCTACTTGCGTTGAAAGGGTCGCCGAATAACAAGGCTATAAGTCCACGATAGCTTGTGGTGTTAGTGACCAATTCATATAGATGGGTCGGCACGAGCGGCAATCCGCGTGTGTGCCTTTGGATTTAGTCTAGTTGAATGTGTATATGGTTGGAACACAAGTGTTTGGGCCTAAGAATGGCTACAACATAGGCGACGTGCTTCGGCACGAGATGTGGCATCGAGTCTTGAGTTGTCGGCATATAACTTGCATAAGTTGGTTTTGAGTTGTCTTGAGTTTAAGTCCGGAAATACCGCAAGGCAAAGTCGGTCAAGTGATACTTAGTCCAGAAGTCTTGATTGGGTCTGTTGGTGATCGAAGTAGCAAGGACCGCGAGGCGGCGAATGGTGAAGTCACATTGAGTTGCGAGGCACGGTATGATGGATTTGTAGCACGGTCACAAGGAATTGGGTACTACCGCGTAGTTGAGTCTCTGATTTTATGCCGAAAGGCAAGCACGACTTGATAGGTTAACGTTGTTGGCACGAGAAGGGTCTTGAGGCAAGGTGTGGGTTAACATTGTCGTCGCAAGCACGAGATGGTCTAGAGACACAAAGTAGGCCAAGACGTCGGTCCTAAAATAATCCTAAGGCAAGACTAGAAAAAAATTGATAAGAAGGGATTATGTTGCACGAAGTAAATCAAACATGTTGGTTTTGTATGGGTGGGCGAGGAGCTCATTCCACCAGTACAGTTGAGTACTGACACCCACATAGTTTTCATGTGCAGGCACAGGTAGAAGCTCATGGCGCGGGGCTCGCTTGGATGCGTCGAGGCACGAAGTTCCTTGGCAATTCGAAGCGTGCGGCCGCATGGAGTCAGGACTTATACGGGACATAATGTATGGACATCGCCTTCCGAAGCTTCTGCTGGTTCAAGACTTGTATTGAGAGATGAGAGGGAGCTGAGTGACTTGTAATGTGAGAAGAGTGAGCTTGAGTGACTTGTAAACTTGGAGTTGCGTCCTTTGTAACCTTTGTTTCAATATCAATAAAAAAGTATTTTGCAATGACTTATGTTTTGTTATAAATTTCCGCTGCATGTTTCAATGTCTCTGCTTGGGACTTCTGTACGATGACCCCGTCGCAGCCGCTGAAATTGGCCGTTATGGAACCCGTCTTGCACGAGCGCAATCTAGGCTCGTGCGGCATCATGCCTTAGCGAGGACGATCGCTCCTACGGAAGTAGGGCATGACATACCCCCTTCGACCACCCCCGTGCCCTCCGACCCCCCTCCGACACCCCCCCTTTTCTTCCACCACCCCGCTATCCCCGTCCCGCTCCATCCATGCCGATTGCACCACTGCCATCCCTCTTCCAGTGTGCGCAAAGTCGGTGGAGGCGGCACCGTGGAGAGAGAGGGTGGATGGTGCAGTCGGCGGTTGGAAGGGGGTGCAGGGTGGGGGCGGGCCGGGGCAGCGCAGGTGGCGGAAAGGGGTCGCGGGAGATGAGGGGGGTGCTGTGGTGAAGACAAGAGTATTTTTGTCCAATTTTTTTTCAGGGTAGCAAGTTGTTACAAAAAAGGCGCAACTTGCGCAGCTGGCACAATTTGCGCACCGGCGCACCTGGCGCAACTTGCGCACTAGCGCACCTTGCGCACCTCGCGCAACCCAGCGCACCCGCACACCCTGCGCAACCTAGCGCACCCGCGCAACCCAGCGCACCCTGCGCAACCTGGGTGGCTTAACTTGCGCACCTGGCGCAACCCAGCGCAACCGCGCAGGCGCGCACCCCGCGCAACCCAGCGCTACCGCGCAATCTAGCGCACCCGCGCACCCTGCGCAACCCAACACACCCGCGCAACCCAGCGCACCCGCGCGCCCTGCGCAACCTGGACGCAACCTGGACGCGCAACGTGGACGCGCAACGTGGCCACGCAAGTGGCTCGCACAACTTAAGCGCACTATGAGCCTAGCGACGAGCTGACGTGCTAAGTGCGCCAACAAAATGCCACATTACGTCTCATGAGCCCATGAGCCCGAGCCCGAGTCCGAGTTGCTAAGCCCCTACGGGGCTTAGCCCCAATGGAAATTAATTTTCCAAGAGAAAAAGCATGAATGCTTAATTTGGAGCCTTATTCTTACCTCCTAGTAAAATCATATCCACATGATTTCCTCCTTAGGGTCACCACCACATGTGCACATCACAAGTTGTGATAACTCATGGTGCATTTCCGACGTGGGACTAAACTTTTACAAGATATATTGAGAGCAAGCTCTCTCCATGTGAAGAAAGCACCAACAGTTAGTGTTAGGTCAACCATTAATATGGTACTGAAATTTTTGGGGGAGCACCTTTGAGTCCAAAAAGGAATATTTTGTTCATTTATAAAGTTCATGTTCAAGCCTATCATATACGTAAGAATAAAGAGGGGGTACATTGAAGATAATCCTTTTTTATGTTCACCAACACTAACCCTAAGTAATTTAATTTATCAATTCAGTACATCTAATCCAATACATATAAAATAAGAAGAAAAAGAAAGAAGAAGCTGATATGTCATAGATGTTGCTTTGTCTATTGTCAGGCCGGTCCTGAGCTGGTAGGAGTCCGAGGCAAAACTTTCAAAATGGACCCCCATACATAATGTAAAAAAAAAGTATAAATAAAACAAAAAATTATTGTAGTCAAAATTTGAACCAAGGACCTCTTAAATATAAGTTTAGCATTATAACCACTACACCACAATATTTTTTGTTAAAAAAAGATACATGATACATACTAGTTCTAATGTAAATAGTTTTATGTTGGTGTCCACTTTCGTCATGGGGCCCTGCGCCGTCGTCCGACCTGCCCTGGGCCAGGGCCGCCCCTGTCTATTGTGTACTTTGTAGTTTCTAAGGTAAATTATACTAGTGGTACCCTAATTATAGCATTTGGATATTCGTGGTACATTAACTTTTTACTGTTCAATTTTGACACATCAATTTTATATATTGTTCTTTTAAAGTATATTTCGTCCAAATTTAGTTGCAAATAAGAGTTTATGATGAACAAAACAATATTATTATTTATTTTATTGCAAAAATCCAAATGGTGCCCAACAACAGAGACAACTATTAAGGATAAAAAATTAACAAAATGTTCTTCAAAGGTACAATTTATGAAATTTGAGTGCCAAAATAGAACCGTGGAAGCCTAAACATCTCTCTATAAAATTTTAGTTCTTCCAATTATTCCCTATATCTTATCAAGAGCAATGTAAATATATTATTTTATAAATTATTCCATGGTGCAAATATCTTAATTTTACTTGATAAGATCTATTGTAAAGAGGAAGACATGTCCCCTATAGATCTATCAAAGAAATGCGGGAGCAAGTCTATTTATGATATTTTAAAGACCATGTATAAATACTAAAAAAAAGAAGAAGTAAAACTACTCTAGAAAAAAAGATCATTTCTACATTCTAAAAGTCATGTTAATGCACTTTTTAAAAAACTATAGATGACTAAATCTAAAAAGAGAGACTTCACATCACTAACACATACAGAAGGTAAATTTTGATTTTTTGTTTTGTTTCGGGGGTCACGTGCAATTGTACAATTTGTACAGCTCAAAAATGACCATGATAAAAGGTGCAGACCTGGAAAGAAGGTATGTAATTATGTGGAGGGCTTCGGTAAGGGCAAATGTACAACAACCTGTGCTATGTCCAAAAAAGACGAACATGTGTTACCAACAAAGAATCATCAGATGAAATAATGAGATATGATGCTAATAGCAAACATACTTGAATTACCATTCATGACACAGGGTCACAAGGACAGCAATGCTAATGGGTTGATTGTCCCATCAAGATAACAATAAAAGCATAATGAAGGATCAATTTTTTTATTTAAAATTATTGAGATATATAACAAGATGTTTGTTATATATATATATATATATATATATATATATATATATATATATATATATATATATTATTGAGATATAGGGCTTACCAAGGGCTATTTATTAGGGCACAATCAAACTTTATCGGGACTAGCCCTATTTGAAAGAAAATTATTCAGGACAGTCTAATTTTTTTTACTCTTTGAGCTGTCCCAACCCCACACCCCCAAACCTAAATTGTGAGCTTCATTTCATTATTTCATTCTCTTTCTTTCAAAATCCTAATTTTTCTCTCATATTCTTCTTCTTTTTCTCCACCATTTTCATCTTCACAATCTCCATCAAAATCCTAGTTTTTTTTTTCTCATCATCATCATCTTTTTCTTCTTCTTCTCCATCATTTTCATCCTCACCATCTCCATCAAAATTCTAGTTTTCTTCTCATTTCCAATTTCGATGGCACCCAAAGGCTCCTCACAAACATTGTACAAATACTAATACTTTCTTCCTCACAAAGAATGAATGGAAATAAACCCTAAAATGTATATTTTACTCCATTATCAAGATGAAAATAAATTCTAACATATATTTTTTTATTCGATAATTTTAACTTTAGGACTGCCAGGAATTGTGGTAGTCCTGAAATGGACTTATTGTATAGTAAGTCCATTTCAGGACTGCCACAATTTTTGATATACCTTAATACTTCTAGAACTGCCAGAAATTGTGGCAATCCTGATATACAACAAGTCCATTTCGGGACTGCCATAATTTCTGGCAGTCCTAGAAGTATTGAGGACTGCAAGAAATTGTGGCAGTCCTCAATACTTTTAGGATTGTCAGTAATTGTGGCAGTCCTGATATACAACAAGTCCATTTTAGGACTGCCACAATTCCTGACAGTCCTCAATACTTCTAGGACTGCCAGAAATTGTAACGCCCCAGAACCAAAATGTTGGAGAGCGGGGGGGGGGGGGGGGGGGGGGGGGGGGAGGGGGGCATACATAGCCAGCTACGTATAATAAAATGGAATCCACCTCACTATACACTACAGCAAAAAGACCTATTAATGATGCTTGATAAGTGGTTTTCATGACGGCTGATGTGGAAGCGTCATCAAAGTTCAGCAAGACTAGAATCTATGACGGTTTACATTAAAAACGTTATTGATAGTGCTCCAGTGATACGAGCGTTATAAAAAAAGCACAAAATTTAAGTCGAAACCTCGACTCCCCCGCAATTCTCCCGCACTTAAGAAAAATTCTAAACCCTCTCTCTTTCTTCTTCTCCTCCCGCTCCCCAACTCCCCTCAGCCTACTCCCCGCTCCCCAACTCCCCTCAGCCCGCTCCCCAACTTTCCTCAGCCCGTTCCTCGCTGTAACGTCCGTATTTCGGAATACGTATTTTGATTAGGCTTATATGTATTTCAGACCTGTATTTTATTTTCTCGGATTTTGGCCTGTAATTGTATTTTGGCTCGACTTGCGGATTTTGGTTTTCTCGTAAATTGAGTTGTTGCACCTGGCGTGGTTTTATTCTTTGTGGAGAGAATTTGGTTTGGTTTGGTTTGCATTGGACTACCTTAGTTAACCTCCACCCTCAACACAACACACCATCCCCCATTAAAATCCCACCTAACTTTTCTCTCTCCTTATTACTCTTTCATTAATTTTCTCCATCTTCTTCTTCCTTCCTCCACACAACACCCAACCTCCATAGGCAGGTGCACCTTGCCACCAAATAGGAACCCTATTTTATTTGTCCATTAGTTAGATTAGGCCATGGTGAATCATATTAGAACTTGGCATTTTGTGATTTGGAGTCTCCATTTTTTTAGATCTAAGTTTTAACCATTTTCGGATTTTCTTGGTTTTGATCTATTAAACTTAGATTTTTGCTTGTTTTGAGGCTTCCATGTGGAAGAGAATTCAATTTTACACAAGATAGAACTTTGAAATCTAAATTTCGTTTTGATTTGGCCAAGTTATGAAGTTTGGAAATTTTGGTGTTCTTGGGTTTTCTCTCTCGGCCTGCTGGAGAAAAAGACTTCGGTCAGCGCTGGGCTGAACCGCGCCTACCCTTCCTCGGCCAGCGCTCTTTAGCGCTGGGCTGACCCGCGCTCAGCGCCCTTTGGCGAACCGCGCTCACTCCTCAACGCAACCCGATCCCCTGCGCAGCTCACTCCAGCGCAGCTTGATCCCGGCGCAGTTCATCCCCCTGCGCAGTTCATCCCCCTGTGCAGTTCATTTCCCCCTGCGCAGTTCATAACCCTAGCGCAACCCGACCTCAGCGCAGTTCATTCTCCCTGCGCAGTTCATTCCCCTAGCGCTATCAGACCCTAGCGCAACCCGACACCAGGAACCCCAGCGCAACCTATTGGCCCATGATGGTTTGGTTTTATTTCTTTGGGATTGGCATCTCTTTTGTGGATTAGAGCTCTGAGATCTTGTTTCGCACAACACGACTGTCTTGACCCAACTCGACCTGGCACAGTTTTGGTGTTTTGCTTATGACTAGTACGGTTTTCGTGAATTCTGTGATTATGATCCTAGTATTTCTGATCTTCTTAGTAGTGACCCGATGGGGTGCGCTCTTAACTTGTAAACTGTGATACATGATTAATCTTGTAACTGGATAACTTGATAGTGGCCCGTGGCGGCGCACTCCTGACTTGTAACTTGACTTGACTTAATGCTGTTGCGATGGCTAATTTGACTCGTATAACCAACTCTGACACCGTGGGTGTTCATTCTTGCTGCTTCGTGCAATCCACTTGTCTTGTCTTGTCTTGCATCATGTCTAGGACGTGACTCCCTGGTTACCACGGTCAGAGATTCGTACTGAATATGGATTAGGCTAATTACTAGATCAAACTATAGTTCATGGAGAATTTCCAGTCACAGGCGATCTCGTTATCTGGGCGCTTTAAATGGACTTGTAGCCTGCCGACGAGTAGGGCACATTTTCAGCACACTGTCATGTGTTGCATCCTCTAAGTCAACTAAGGGTACATTGTCTTCCGGGCAATGTACCCAACCATACTCTCAACCCGCGGAAGGATAACTGGATAGTCTGCAGGGCTTGGGACTGGAAATTTCTCATTTGCACCTTGTTAGTAATTAGGCATATGGTAACCCTAGTTAGTTAAGTAGTAAGCCGTAGTATTTGTTTGGCCGTTTGTAAATGGATGGTGTCCAGCCCTGTCTAAGTCTCGTCGAGTCCCAGTACCTGGTTTCTTCTGAGCATGTTTGTTTTACTTATCTTAACAATAAATGGGTAGAGACAAGGTGCTATTCAGGCGAAGGGTACAACCCCGGTCCTTGATTGGTTAAGGGTTGTAACCTGGCTCCCGAAATGGTTCCACGTCCCTAGTCATTTATTGTCCTGTTGTACTCGTTATTAATGGTACTTTCTTCTATTTTCCTTATGATCTGATATGCTGGCTTTCGTTCTTATTTTGTGGCCTCCTTTGTGGCACTTGCTCTTTCTGGGGTTTGACCCAGCTGATTTTGTGTGGCCAGATTTTGGAGCAGCTTCTGAAGATCTACTGAACTTCCAGTCCAATGGTGACAACTAGACAATCCGGGCTACGAGTGGGTTTTCTTTTTTTTGATTCGCTCACTATATTGTAAAATTATTGTTTTGAGGCGTTTAGCCGACAAGCACTTGTTAGCTCGATGCATATTTACTTACTGTCTGCCTACGGGCTGTAACATGATTAACAAATCCTAGGGTTGATCATGTATGACTGAACTCTTGCTAGTCTTGACATTTTGTACGACTAGCTTCTTGATCATCCAATATGTAATGTATGGGACGCCTTGCTATTATATATTTGGTGCTCTGACATCTTGTAACTATTACTGCTTGCTTGAGATTGAGACAATAGGCTTGTTCATGACCATAGGAGACTGTTGGCTTGTAGTTAAACCGTCATATATCTAGACAGCCGTGACCGTATAGCAAGGTGGATTCCATTTCAATATACGTAGCTGGCTATGTACGCCCTCGCTCTCTAGTATTCTGGTTCTGGGGCGTCACATGGTTTAAGTGGTGGCCCATGCAGGTCTTGTAAATCAAGATATGTGAGGGTTTATCGGATAGATGTCTCAATCAGTACTCGTCCTTGATCTCTGTTCATATCCTCTGAATCCCTGGATTCTTGTCCTGACCACGTGCTTGTATCGTTGATCTGTCCTGGTCCTTCCTTATTGTTCCCTATGTTGTCTTCTTCAGCGGCACTGTACCTGACCCCGCCGGTCAGCGAGGTGGAGCACTCCTCGTGGACCAGCAGCAACCCGGAGATCAAGTCCAGCATTCCGGAGTAGCCTCCATAGTTGTACCTACTGGAGGAGAGCCCCCAGTTCAGCCCGTTCGACCTGCCGAGCCTGATGATGGCACCTTGGTAGGTCTCATCAGGACCTTGATAGCTTTCCAGGATCGTAGAGGAGATGTCTTGCACCAGGCAGTTGCAGATGTCTTGACCAGAGGCAGTCATCCAGAGAACAGTGCGGCCAACAGCTTCAAGCGCTTGAACCCTCCATTCTTCGACGGCAGCGAAGATGCGATTACCGCGGACGCTTGGCTTCAGGATACCGAGGTGGTTCTGGAAGCAGCTAGGACACCTGAGAATGAGAAGGTGGCAGTGGTACGCCTACAGTTGCTGGACTTAGCTCACAGTTGGTGGGCGGTGCAGGCCATGGGATTAGCGACGTCGGTTACTTGGGCGGTATTTAGAGAAAGATTCCAGACGAAGTATTTTGATGTTGTAGCTTGGTACGACCTACAGACGAGATTTACCAACTTGAAGCAAGGAGACAGGACGGTCGACGGTTATGCATCTGAGTTTTCTAGACTCAGTAGGTTTGTTCCCATCTTGGTGGCGACCGAGTTTGATAGGGCCCAGCGGTTCCAGTAGGGGCTACATTTGGAGATCTTGTTGGCAGTTGAGCAGTTCGAGCACCAGACGTTCGATGCAGTATTGAGGGCAGCTAGGAGGCACGAGTACACCTCCCAGAGGAGCGTGGATAGGACCGGAGGTAGGAAGCGGTCCCACCATCAGATGCACCAATCATCAGCTCCAGCCCCGGTAGCTAGGGGTTTGACCATTGGAACTCCGAGGCGGGCGGCCTCAGTGACGTCGGTCCAATATTCAACCCTGACGTACCCGTAGCAGCAGAAGCAGAAGCAGACTTCCGCGATAGGATGTTCTCATTGTGGGAAGCCAGGGCACGTGGTGGCAGATTATCGTAGGGCACAGGGATTGTGCCTGGCTTGTGGAGCGGCAGATCACAAGATAGAATCCTGCCCGAATAGGGGTAGTTCGTCCTCTTCCAACCTAACCAGTCCGTCGATTAGGGGACCAGCACCTATGCAGCAACAGCAGTACCCGAGGCCATTGTTGCCTCAGGCCCAGGCATTTTAGCAGCAGAACCAGCAGCAGTACACCCAGGCTCAAGTGCAGAGTAGGCAGAGAGGTTTCCAGCAGAGGAAACCCGCAGCCAGAGGACAAGATCAGGCAATGATGATGACTATGGAAGAAGAGGTTGCACCAGGTGAGGTAGTGGCATGTACTATTTTCGTCAACTCCTCTCCAGCATCGGTATTATTTGATTCTGGTGCATCGTATTCATTCATGTCTGCACGATTCGCAACACGGATAGGATTGGAGCCCGAGTCATTATCAGTGGGGATCAATATACTTACTGGTAATGGTCTTGTGGGAGTAGATCGAGTGTTTTCCTCGTGTCGGATCGCAGTTAGTGGTAGAGAGTTCCCCGCGAGATTTATAGAATTTTCTATGTCAGACTATGATGTAGTCTTAGGCATGGATTGGTTGAGGAACCAATATGCTAGGATAGACTGCCATGTTGGCAGGGTTGTCTTTAGTATTCCAGGCGAGCCAGAGTTTTCATTTTCTAAAGGTGCAGTGGAGCCACCTCCCCCAGTATTGCGGATGGCAGTAGCAGCAGTACAGTTACCCCGGATAGTTGAAGAGTTTCCAGATGTCTTCCCAGAAGAACTTTCAGGGATGTCGCCAGAGCGGGAGATTGAGTTCACTATAGACTTGATCCCCGGGACGGCACCAGTATCAGAGTGAGTCTACAGGATGGCGCCTTCAAAGTTGGAGATTTTGTACAAGATGATAGAAGAACTGAGGACCAAGGGGTTCATTCGTGCAAGTGGATCACCTTGGAGAGCCTCGATGTTTCTTGTGAAGAAGAAGGATGGTACGTCCAGGCTATGTGTAGATTATCATACCTTGAACTCGATGACAATTAAGAACAGATACCCTCTCCCGAGGATAGATGACTTGTTTGATCAACTCAAGGGGGCTTCAGTGTTCTCGAAGATAGACTTGCGATTAGGATACCACCAGATCAGGGTCAGAGAGCAGGACATTCCAAAGACAGCGTTTAGATTAAGGTATGGGCATTAGGAGTTTCTTGTTATGCCATTTGGAGCAACCAATGCGCCAGCCATATTCATGGACCTCATGAATCGTATTTTCATGCCTTACTTGGATCAGTTCGTGATCGTGTTCCTAGATGACATCCTGGTCTACAGCAAGAGCGAAGCAGAGCACGAGCAGCATCTCAGAATCGTCCTTCAGACGCTTAGAGAGCATCATTTGTACGCCAAGTTCAGTAAATGCGAGTTCTGGCTCGATCGTATTTTGTACTTGGGTCACATCATTACCCGAGGAGGAGTGGAAGTGGATCCCCAGAAGATTGTGGCTATCGAGTCATGGCCAGTACCTAGCTCAGTAGCAGAGGTTCGCAGCTTCCTTGGATTAGCCGGCTACTACCGGCGATTTGTTTCAGATTTTGCAAGGATTTCAGCACCGATGACCCAGTTGACCCGCAAGGATGTGCCGTTCGTATGGACAGCAGAGTGCCAGGAATCATTTGAGAAGTTGAAGCGAGGTTTGGTAACGGCTCCCATTCTTATACTTCCAGATGGGACCGGAGGATTCACAGTTTATTGCGACACTTCAGACAGAGGATTGGTTGCTCCTGATGGGTTGCTAGGAACCCCTGGATCAGAGTGAGCAGTTGGTTCCCATCGAGTGTGACGGAAGCCTGGGTAGGTATAGTAATAGGGGATGGTGGAAATATCGGGTCCTGCTGGGACTGGGATATGGAAGGTGGTGGAGGCATCTGGGTCTATGGATCTGTGGAGTGGGGGAAGGTGGTAGGTGGAGGTGGAGGTGTATTAGTTAACTGGTCAGCTGACTGGATGGGGAGCGTGCCATTCTCAGGTGTGACATACTGGGATGAACGAGTAAGCACCATCTAATTACAATAAAAATGACTTATAAGGACTCTTAAAAGCAAAACAATCATAGACAAGAAAATCAAATTATAATAGCAAGCATGTGATGTATTTCCTATATTGCAATCCTAGTATTCCTCTAGGTGTTCTAAGCGTCATTCCTAATGTTGTCTAATTACCTTAAGTTCCTAATTGCAGGCATGCTTGGTACAATAACGTAACCAAACAATTTAGTCGACGGCCTGCATGGGCCACCACTAAAAATGTGTCACGATCCGCACCCTGTATAGAGGCACGAGAAGTGGGTACGCCCAGCCTACGCCGCAGTGTCGGCGGTAGTAAGCTGTCCTAGGTTGCTAACTAATCTCATGCAGTGAATATAAAAAGTACTTGTCCAGATATCAGCTCCGAATGGAGGACAAGTAAAAGGGTATGATCTACTCAAACACAGTCTAAAACACGAAAAGATAACACAGAAGTTATACCTAAGGAATTAAAGACAACAACAACTAATTGCTAAAATAATACAATATTATCTCCAACCAACTTAATACAGACTCAATATCTTAACTTTAATACAACAAGCCAAAACATGAAAGCTAAAGTAGTCTACTAGCTAATCCCCTGAATCACTCCTGAGAGTCGGGACCAAAGGTAGCTAATCCCTCGCCAGGTCCATGGTAAGCAGGGCATGTGTCCTCAGGATTATCATCTGTAATATTTTCAACAGGTCCAATCAGGACGGAAACGAGTACAACTCATCTAGAAAAACCCAAGTAAATGACAAAGAACTATAAAGCAGTTATAGACAGTTTTATTGATGAGCATGGCAGTTTTATACAGGTAATGATAGCATAGAGAAACAGTAAGATACAAGAAAAGAAAGGTAACTAAAACAAGAGAAGAATTATGGCAATGAAGACTGTAATAAAAGCTAACTGAACTAGAATAACATGTATGAGTCCAGATAGTACGATATAAGTCTAATGTAATCCCAGTGTAAGTCCAGTCCATATAATCCGATACCAGATGATTTCCAGTACAAGATGGGTCAACAGTGATCAATGAAACCAGGGTGAGTCCAACTATGATTTAACAGTGTGTTTTAAAATACCGAGGTCGACATGCAAACGGCTGTAGGTATCAGACACATCTCTCACTGATCGGGCAAGAGATGGCTATGCTTTCGGTAGATTCCAGTAGGAGATTCCGAATTTGGGGTATGTCTACATGTCTTACTCAATATTTTCCCGCCCAGCAAGTGAATCCAAAATCGACAAAAAGAATCGAGACGAGTCTGGCCAATATATGATGATTCCAGAAATGATTTCAGAATGATACCAATGACTCCAGTAATAGAGGCCAGCAAGTAAGGTATGTGTCGATATATGAATCCAGAAATATCCATACGTGTTGATATAGAGAATTACATAGAACTAACTAGAACTGAAATATAGTAATCGATAAATAAATGAGAGAACTATCAGAGAATGTACTCGCCTGATACTCTAAAAAGAGTAGTGTAATATCAGATGTCTGTACCAGGGTCACAATGTCCTAAAATAGAGCAATACAGTTATAACATGTCCAAAATGAAGGTAAATGAAATCTACGATGCATCTATATAAATTCTAAGCCAATCTAGGTCAAAGTCAAACTAGGTCAACACTACAGTCAAACTAAGTCAAATCAAGTCATATTAGGTCACAAGAAGTTAAACTAAGTCATACAAGGTCAAACAAGGGTAAACAAGTCTAATCTAGGTTAAAGTCAACTCTTGGTCAAACATTCTAGCAAAACTAGTCAAGTTACCTAGGGTTTAGTCAATAATGGTCAAACTAGTCAATTACTAGTCAATATGGTCAAGCTAGGTCAATCTCAGACTAACTAAGGTTTTGGTTAATCATAGACTAGTCAATAAGGTAATTAGGTTAATCTTGACTAATGGTCAATCATCCAGTCAAGCCCTATAAGGCTAATTCAAAACCAAACATAGGCTAACCTGTCTTAGGATACCTAAGATACTATACCAAGTATATCACACAAAATATATATAGTACAATACCATCCTTAATCCTGTAGTCAAGCAAATCCTATTCTCCAACTCAAGTCATGACTCGACTCTAAGTATCTAACTTAACCCCATACATATCTTCATCTATATAGGATTACCCTCATAATCCATATGGTCAACCTAATTATCTAGTTAGGGTTTAGTCAAACCTTAGTCAAATAGTCCTTCTATGTTCATCCAAGTCATTTCTAGGTCAATTAGGTCATGGTTTGACCTATAGTTGACTTTGGTCAACAATGGTCAACAAGGGTCAACTTGCTAGTTAAACTAGGTCTACTAGACCTATTGGTCAATCCTAACTTGCTACTAACCATAGGCTAGTGAATCTAGGACACTATGACATATATACATTACCTATATACACATAGGCCATAGTTCAAGATATCAAGTCTATATCATATACATACATATCTAATTTACATACCCAACTATATATATAATACCATAATTTATATATATATATATATATATATATATATATATATATATATATATATATATATATATATATATATACCCATACACATCTATATAACCCTATATAGCCAAACCTACATGATACTCACATATAACCCCTCTATATATATAATACCTATATATATGTATATACATGTATACTACATATATATATAGAGAGAGAGAGAGAAGAGTGAGAGTGTGACAGTGGCAGTGGTGTGTGTGTGTACTGTGAAGGAGAGGGAGGACAGCAAGGGGGGTTAATCTCAGGAATCTGAGATAGGGGGGAACACAACACACACATACATATATGCATATATATACATATATACATACATACCTATATCTATACCTACACACACGTATATACACTCACATACTCACATACACACACACATACATATATACATATATATACAGTATATATACACCCAAAAATACGTATACATATTCATAAAAATCAATTTGAAATTCAATATAAATACTGAAAAATAACAGGGATTTACTGTTCATGACTGAACATATAGGTAAATCCCAAAATTGATACAAAACCTAACTAACACCCTAATCTAAGGGTTGGTAATCGAGCCCCTAGGTGTACACGTGTCGTAGGTGTCCCTAGGAGTCCACCACGACATGACACGGCATGTCCAGTGTCAAGAAACCCAAATCGGGTAAATACAGTGCACAGGAATTGCACTGTATCGTGCACGAGTTCATGTGTCTCATGGACACGACACAAGGGTCTAGAACTCTCGTAATCACGTGGGTAGATTCGCCTAGGGTAGGGCTAGGTGTCCCAGTGTCTGTCTCGTGTCCAAGTGTCACACAGTGTCGTATCCGAGCCTGTATCAGAGCCCAACTGTACGTGTGTGTGGACAGCACAATTCAGTGCGAGCTTGATAATATTGTGAATACCAAACCAACTCGACCCAAACTTTGTGTGTGTCGTGTCAGATATTAGACCCATGTGTCCACAAAGTTTCGTGCCATATAGTGTCGTGTCGTGTCCTGTGTCAAGCCCGAGTAGCAGGGAAGAACACATGCACAGTGCACTGCCTCGTGCAGCGAGGACAGAGCCTCGTGGACACGACACACGCATCAATACGTGTCGTGCTCGTGTCAGGGGGTAGCCTAGGTCTAGGGCTAGGGATTAGACATGACACTTTGTGTCCAAGTCGTGTCTAGCCACGACACGAAGGCCGTGTCAGTGCGTGTTTTACACAGTGTACAGTGTAGTGCACGATCAGTGCGTGTCGAATTTCTCTGTCACGACCCGCACCCTAGAGTAAGGGCACGAGACGTGAATACGTCCAGCCTACGCCGCAGTGTCGGCGGTAGAACGCTGTCCTAGGTCACAACATCTAACAATGTAAATATCTAAACAGTTTATACTCCCCGAATGGGGGTGACATAGCAATAGAAACTCAATCACAACTAAGGAAGATATAGCACGATATGAATAGAACTCAAGGAAATGAAATAGATAAACAATAGTCTAAGGTAATCCCAGCAGTACAAGTCTCAGATAAAAGAATATATACAACTGATCTCCACATAGAATCTAACTAACATAATCCAACTACATAGATAAAAGCCTAACTATCTAGTCTAGGCAGTCGGGGGAAGGTCCTCAGCTACTGCTGGATCCTCCTGAGGGTCCAGCTCACAGGTGTCATCAAGGGCTGCCCCGTAGTAAGTGTCCAGGCAAACCTCCTCCTCGTCCTCTGTAATATTTTCAACAGGTCCAGTCAGGACAGGAGCGAGCACAGTACATCTCAACAATTCATAGCAGGTTAGAAAATATAAACATGCAGTAAAGTAAGATACAAGTACTGAAAGAAATGCGATATGTAAACAAGGAGAGAACTGTAATAGAAATATCTACTATACATAGAGAACTAGCAGTGACTAGTGAGTCAGAGTACAATCATGAACATGTAAATGGCCTGGGATGATTCTGATAAGACACTAAGGAATGATTCTGATAAGAAACTACTGGTGTATTATTCACATGTCCATTTATACTCCCCCGTACCCCCAATCAATACACAAGGATCCAGCCAGGTTATGTTATATGATGCTATGTAACAGACCCCGAAGGTGATAGACCCCGAAGGTGATGAACCCCGAAGGTGATAGACCCCGAAGGTGATACATAGTAGTCCCATGAATGGGATAAGGATTCTAGGAAGACTCTACGATCATAAGAGTATATGTCGTAAGTGATCAAAGAACCAATGAAGCATGTGATACGCCATGCAAGTGAAACGCACATAACATGTAGTACCTGATGCTCCCTAAGGATAACATCTCAAGAAAGGATCCATATAGTACCAATCCGTGTGACCAACGTGACAGTACAAGTAAAGTAATCTACTGCAGGAATTAATTCTAAACAGGATATGAAATGATCAGAGAATGTACTCGCCTAAGTGTCCGGTATGAAACGTACTGTCCAAGGAGTGGTGTCTGGCTCCTAATCAGAACAGCACAAGTCACAACAAGTCCAGAATATCAAAATGGAGTCCTACTATGCATTCTATATGATTCTAAGTCAATCTAGGCCAAAGTCAACTCTAGGTCAACTTTGGTCAACCCTAGAAGTCAAACTAGGTCTACCAAGTCTAATTTAGTCTAAACTAGGCTAACTAGTCTTCCTTAGTCTTAAACAAGTCTAGCTAAACACTCCTACACATCACTAGGTTAATCTAGCATCACACTTACAAAATTAGATATTCCTATACATTATTTATTCACAATACTCTCTTAACTTATATAGGAACACAACTTACAATATAAATAGATACATACATTTGAGTTAACATTATATATACCTAGGCTAAGTACTATATGTATCATATAGATATGCATCACACACAAGTACATATGTATACACATTCTACATAAATATTTCACACACCATATGTATAGGTATTCATATATGATATACACATGCATAAGAGGGAGAGAAGGCCTGTGTGTGTAAAATTGTGTGTGTGTACTGCTGTGGTGTGTGTGTGTGTGTGATGTTGCACAGGAAACAGTGAGTGAAAGGGGGTGTGCTGTGTACTCAGGAATTAACTACATATATACAGGAATAAGCAACCAGTGAAGGAAGGGGCAGTGTGTAAACTAATGCAGGAAAATAGATGACAGTGAATGCAACATAGACAGTGAAGAAATGAGTGTGTGTGCAGGTGTCTAAGTTACAGGAAATCAGGGATGACAGTGCATAAAGAACAGTGAACAAGTGTGTTGTGCTAAGCATAAACCTGGACTTAACATTCAGTCCCAAGTATCAGCTAGCCACAAACTGTAAGGACAAATATCAGTCCAAAACAGTAAAAATATTGAAGAACAATGATAGAAGAACAGTATAAATAACTGTGCAGGAAAATAGAAAAACAGGGAGGAAAAGAAAGAAGGGAGATTACTTATGCCTCAACAGTTTATGAAACTGAACCCAGTTCCAGATTAATCCCTTAATCTCAGAATTTATTTGCAAGACTTAAATAGAAATAACCATCAATGAAAATGTGTGTGTGCATCAAAGAGGTGTTCACAGGAAAAATAGGAAAAGGAAAACAGGAATCAATCCATGTATCATACAATTCAGGAAATTGACTGAAAAGGAAAAGAAGGAAATCAATCCATGCATAAATCCCAGTTTCAGTCCAACAACTCAGGTTTAATTCAAAATTGAACTTAAACTTAGTTTAACCATTTAACAATGTGAACTTGAACTATATCCTAAGTATAACATTCAAAACCTTTTTAAAAAACAAACTGGATCCCTCTCAGTCTCAGGTATTCATCCATTAATATCATAACAGCAATGAAAAGGAAATCATTTATCCAATGCTAAGGAGACTGAACCAAAAGTCCCCACATTACCCCTTTAACATTTCGAAGTCCACACTACACCAAACACCCCAAAACTTAAACTATGGTTAGGCAGCATATAGGAGAACATGTTTGATTTATAAAAACATGAAATTATCAATAAATGTAGGTTAAATAACCAATCAAAACACAAATGTGAAACCTGAAACCAATTGACTGATACAACATTCAGGAAATAGCAATTCACTAATACAAATGATTTAAAACCTAATTACAGAGGTTGGTAACTGTTGTATACAATGTGTATGTGTCACACAAACAATTGGTGTCCACCCAAGTGGACACAATGTGTCCAAACTGGGATAAAACCCAAAACAGCAAATTTGGACACAGTCCAGTGAGCACAGTCTCGTGCACGTGTGCACGAGTGTCGTGCACACGACACAGCACGTGGTAGGCCACGTGCTCGTGCACCTGGGTACCCCTAGACTAGGGTTAGGTCTAGGTCCAACTGTATTGGGTCCTCGTGTCCACGTGTCTAAGTTAGACACGCGTATCAGAGCCCAAAAGCACGCTGAACCATCACAGGCAAAATCCAGTATGGCGTGTCGTGCACCCTCGACACGACACGAGAAGTCGTGCCACTTGGGGAGTGTCATGACTGATACTGCCCTACAGTGTGTGTCAAATCATTCGTGTCCCAGAGTCGTGTCCAAGGAGTTATGGGCCCCGAGTAGCAGGGGACTCCCACAGCAGCGCGCGACGTGTGCACGCGCGTGTCCAGGCAACAAAAGCGACACGAAAATGACACGACACTAAAACTCAATCACAGGAATCAAAAGACAACATCAAAACTAACATTCCTATTCAAAAAGAATGAATTAAATCGATCGAAATGCCCTTTGAGGCATTTCGTCGAACACATTGCATGGACACTGATACGTGTCCAGAACGGACACAAAAGCTCCGACACCAGGAACGAATCTTATCCAAACCCTAGGGGGACCCTTAGGGCTTCCTATTGGTGAAGACCACATGAAGTTTGATGGAAATTTAGAGAAGTTACCTCAATGAGAAGTTTCAATGGAAAAAGCCCTTTGTTAGCTCCTCACTTGGTATCCCAAATCCTTCCAATCAAATCCAAACTGAACCAAACATTCATGGCAGCAAGAAAATCATCATTAGAAACTATTGCAACAAATTTGAGGATTTTAGGACCTAAAATGGAATTTTAATGAATTTACTAAGACAAGAACTCACCTCTTTCTTCTTGGATCTATTTCTTTCTAAGGAGGGAGGCTAGCCCTAAAAACTAGGAGGATATTTATAATGGGGGAATCCCTAGGTTCAGCTAGGGATGGCTGACCACTTAGCTTTGGGTTAGGGTTGAGCTAGGTTTGTTAGACCTATCTAGCTAAGTCACAAAATGACTTGTGAAACCACAAGCCATTTATCAAATCAATTGATTTCTACATTCCTAATTCAAGTTCTATGAATCACTAACCACTAACTTGAGTCACTCTAGGTTAGACTAGGGTCACTTAACCTAACCAAGCCCAACTAACCATGGTTAGTTCCTAGGTTGGTCTACATGGGTCAAAACTAGCCAAAAATCAAACTAGTCCAAATAAATCCAAAATAATTTCTAAAAAATTCCCATAAATTCTAATTAATACTAATAAATTTAAAAATACCCCAAAATGACAAAAATACCCTTATACTAGAAATGTGGTATTGACAAATCTACCCTCCTTAAAAGAATTTCGTCCTCGAAATTGAAAGGCGAAATGCAACTGATGAGAAGGATAGAAAGTATACCTCAAGGTCCAAAAAGATAAGGGTACCGCTCGTGCATCTCATCCTCCCGCTCCCAGGTAGACTCTCCTGGAGAATGATGTCTCCATGCGACACGTACCAACGGTATCACCTGGTTCCTCAGGACCTTCTTCCGTCGATCCAGAATCTCCACTGGCTGCTCTGGATAGCTGAGAGAAGGACCCACCTCAATCTCGGAATGATCGAGCACATGGCTAGGGTCAGCCACGTACCGTCTCAATTGTGATACATGGAATACGTTGTGGACCCCCATAAGTGCAGGCGGCAAGTCTAGCCTGTAAGCCACGTCACCGACTCTCCCGCTGATAACGAAAGGGCCGATGAAGCGCGGGCTAAGCTTTCCGCCTCCACCAAAACGTATCGTACCACGAGTCGGAGATATCCTCAAGAAAACCTGGTCTCTGACCTAATCACAAGCAAGGTCTCAATTAATATAAATAACAAACATGATCAAAATCACAAACAACAACCTAAATCTAATCCTACTCTAATCTGTACCTTAAACTTCAAGGGCCTCCGGTGGCTATCGGCCCAATACCGATGTCTGTCCTGCGCTACGCGAAGTCTGTCCCTGATGAGCTTCACCTTCTCGGCCGCATCCACAATCATCTCTGGCCCCAGCAAAGCTCGCTCACCAACATCATTCCAGGATAAGGGTGTACGGCACCTACGCCCGTACAGAGCCTCGAAAGGTGACATCTCGATGCTGGCCTGGAAACTATTGTTATAGGCAAACTCCACCAAATGAAGATGATCCTCCCAGGAACCTCCAAAGTCCAGAATGCACGTCCGCAGCATATCCTCAAGAGTCTGAATAGTCTGCTCTGACTGTCCGTCCGTCTGGGGGTGGTATGCAGTACTAAACTTGAGCTGAGTGCCCAAGCTGGTCTGCAGACTCCTCCAGAAATGGGAAGTAAAATGGCTATCCCGATCTGAGACGATGCTGACCGGAACTCCGTAGATCCTGACTATCTGTCGCATATACATCTTCGCCAGCCTCTCTGTAGACGTACCCACCTTGAATGACAAGAAGTGGGCCGATTTGGTCAACATGTCCACGATGACCCAAATCGCGTCTTTCCCTCCTGGAGTACGCGGCAATCCTGAAATGAAGTCCATCGTGATATGCTCCCATTTCCACTCGGAAATGGGCAGCGACTGCAATAATCCACCGGGCCTCTGTCTCTCTGCCTTGACCTACTGACAGACCAAGCATCTAGCTACGAAATGGGACACCTCCCGCTTCATTCCTGACCACCATACGTGCTTTCGCAGATCTCGGTACATCTTGTTGGCACCCGGGTGTATAGAGTACTGGGATCTGTGGGCCTCCTGTATAATCTGCTCTCTGAGCTCCCCGCTAGGCACACATAACCTGGCACCGTGCCTCAGGGCACCATCCTCTGCAAGTAAAAACTTAGGATCTCCCACTCCCATACTGATCTGCTCTCTGATACTCTGAAAAGCTACATCCTGAAACCGAGCTGCCTTGATCCTGTCCATCAATTCTGACTGAATCTGCATCCCCCACAGCTGTATCTGCACTCCTGGCACGATCACCTCAATCCCAAGGCTCTCCAAGTCGACAAGCAAATGCCGATCCATGGTCAAACACATGGCTGTCGGATACCTACTCAAGGCATCGGCAACCACATTGGCCTTTCCTGGATGATACTGCAGTGCAATGTCGAAGTCCTTCATCAACTCCAACCATCTGCGCTGTCTCATGTTCAACTCCTTCTGAGTGAACACATACTTAAGGCTCTTGTGATCTGTGAAGATCTCCACCCTCTCACCTTACAGATAATGCTTCCACAGCTTCAAAGTAAAAATCACTACTGCCAGCTCCAGGTCGTGGGTAGGGTAATTCTTCTCATAGGGACGTAACTGCCTGGAAGCATAGGCAATTACCTTCCCGTGCTGCTGCAATACACAACCCAGCCCCTTCCCTGAAGCATCACTATAAATAGTGAATCCACCTGATCCTGAAGGCAACGTCAGAATCGGAGCTGTCGTCAGCCGCTTCTTCAACTCATCAAAAGCTGCCTGACACTCTTCTGACCAAACATACTCAGCATCCTTCCGGGTCAACCGTGTCAACGGCTCAGCGATCCGGAAGAAATCCTACACAAATCTCCGGTAATATCCTGCCAGCCCCAAGAAGCTCTTGATCTCTGCAACTGAAGTCGGCGCTGTCCATGCCTCAACTACCACAATCTTCTTGGGGTCAACTGAGATACCATCTCCAGTCACCACGTGCCCCAAGAAATCCACCCGGTCCAAAAAAAACTCACACTTGGAGAGTTTTCCATAAAGCTGCTCCTTCTTGAGAATCTCCAGCACTATCCTCAAATGCTCCTCGTGCTCCTCCTCAGTCTTGGAATATATCAAGATATCATCTATGAACACTACCACAAACTGATCCAGATACTGATGGAACACCTTGTTCATCAGGTTCATAAACACAGCTGGTGCATTGGTTAGCCCAAACGGCAAAACCAAAAAATCGAACTGTCCATACCTCGTCCTGAAAGCGGTCTTGGGAATATCCTCCCCTTTCACCTTCACCTGGTGATATCCCGACCTCAGATCAATCTTGGAAAATACCTGAGCTCCGCTCAACTGGTCAAACAGATCGTCGATCTGCGGTAGTGGGTATCTGTTCTTGATCGTGAGGTTGTTGAGTGCCCTATAGTCAATACACATGCGTACTGACCCATCCTTCTTTGGCACAAACAACACTGGTGTACCCCATGGCGACGAACTCGAGCGGATGAAGCCCTTGTCCTGTAGCTCATCCACCTGCTTCTTCAGCTCCACCAGCTCGCTGTTGTTCACCCGATAGACATGTTGAGAAATGGGCTCCGCTCCTGGAACCAAGTCTATCGAGAACTCTATGTCCCTGTCTGGTGGCAGTCCCGGCAACTCCTCCGGGAAAACATCCATGTACTCTGCTATCAAGGGGTATGGAATCGTCTGCTCCTCAACCGAGACTCCACAGAAGACTCCGCTGCTCTGCTCTGCCTGACGTCTGGAGTACTCAAACTCTGGCTCCCCCGGCGCTCTGAACAGAACTCTACCCCCTCTGCAATTAATGCTGGCATGGTGCATGCTCAACCAATCCATGCCTAGTACTATATCATAGTTCGGCAATGGCATTACGAGCAGGCTTACCTCCAACTCACGGCCTCCCAAAACTACTTTCCGACCCTTACAAACATCACTCACGAGGATAATACCACCCCCGGTCGTGATCTTGTAAGTCCTAGGCAACGATTCAGCTATGATACCGTGTCTAATCGCAAAAGATACTGAAATGAAGCTATGCGATGCACCAGAATCAAACAATGCAAATGCTAGACTGGAGTCGAGAAGAATCGAACCTGCAATCAGCTCTCCAGTCACCTCTGCATCTCCAGCTGCCATGGCGAAAGCTTGCCCCTGCTGGCCTCTCCTGGCCTGCTGCTGGTGCTGAACAAACCTCTGCTGCTGCGTCGGCAGGGCTGGTCCCCGCTGCTGGCCCACTGGAGCTCTGGCTCCTCCTCCCGGAGCTGCTCGTACTATACGGCACTCCCTCATCTGGTGGTCTGCTGAACCACACAGTAGACACAGGCCCAGCCTCTTCCTGCACTCACTGGCAGCATGTCCATTCCTCCTACAGTATCCACAAGTGGTAACCTGCCTCTGGCCCTGCTGGTGCTGCCTCGGCTGCTGCTGGTGCTGAGCTGGCCTCTGCTGGATCGGCTGAGACTGAAACTGCCTCGGTTGCTGAAATTGAAAGTGGGGCCTCTTGGCCTGGCCCCCGCTGCTACTGCCTCTAACTGGGTCTCTCCCTCTCTTGAGCCTAAGCTCAAGGTCATCCTCAGCTAACAGGGCCCCCGTCAAAATCTTCTTAAATGTAGCATCTCTGTTCCCCTTGGTCAGGGACTTGACCTCCTTGACCAGACCCTTCCGGAACCTCTGGGCCTTCGCCGTCTCGCTCAACCCCTCAACAAACCTGCCGATATGGCCAAACTCTCTCGCATACTCCTCAACCGAGAGGCTCCCCTGGACCAAGCTCTCAAACTGTGTCTCCAAGGCTCTGACTGCTGAATCTGGAAAGAACTTCTTCTTGAAGAAGCCACTGAACTGCTCCCAAGTCTGCCCTGGTACCCCCACCCTGGGGTCCGACTGATACCAGGTGCGAGCAAGATCTCGCATCCGGCTAGCTGCTGCATCGATCTGAAGGTCTACCGGGATCCTGGCCAAACGGAAAATCTCCTCCATATGCTCGATCCACTCGTCGGCATATAGGATCCCCTCTGTCCCCATGAAGTCCCTGGGGCTCATCTTCTGAAACTGCTCGATCCCTGGTGTCCTCTGCTGCTGCACCACGGGTCGAGCTGCGGCTGTCGTGACAGCCAACTCCATACCTCTATCCTGCCGAGCCTGTTGTCGGTCCATGAACTGCTGAAAATAAGCGAACATCTGAGCGCCGTCCACATGTCCTGGAGGCGGTGGTGGCTGGAAAGGATCCTCTGGATAGACCGGGTCCTGCCTTCCAGTCGGTGGATGCATATCCCCTGCTGCGGCTGCCGAAGTCTCAACATGAGCTGAGGTGGCAAGAGCTGCAGTCCCCTGGCCACGCCGTGCTGGCTGAGAGGTAGCAGTCCCCTCTATAGCATCCTCATGGACGGCACGCTGCGAACGAGTCTCTACTATCCTGAAGATAGACAAACAAGAGTATCAATTTCTGAAAAAGAAGCGATATAACAAAGGCGGACAATTATAATTCAAAGGATCAGCAGACAAAAGAATTTAGATGGCAATAAAAGGAAATTTTTTTTTTCTAAAGTGATTGAGTATCTTAAAATTTATATCCTATATCCTATAGTAGGCTGCAGTGATACTCTAGTTCGAGTACCACTACACTTCTAGTCTAGACCTGCATGGGCCACCACTAAAAATGTGTCACGACCCGCACCCTAGAGTAAGGGCACGAGACGTGAATACGTCCAGCCTACGTCGCAGTGTCGGCGGTAGAACGCTGTCCTAGGTCACAACATCTAACAATGTAAATATCTAAACAGTTTATACTCCCCGAATGGGGGTGACATAGCAATAGAAACTCAATCACAACTAAGGAAGATATAGCACGATATGAATAGAACTCAAGGAAATGAAATAGATAAACAATAGTCTAAGGTAATCCCAGCAGTACAAGTCTCAGCTAAAAGAATATATACAACTGATCTCCACATAGAATCTAACTAACATAATCCAACTACATAGATAAAAGCCTAATTATCTAGTCTAGGCAGTCGGGGGAAGGTCCTCAGCTACTGCTGGATCCTCCTGAGGGTCCAGCTCACAGGTGTCATCAAGGGCTGCCCCGTAGTAAGTGTCCAGGCAAGCCTCCTCCTCATCCTCTGTAATATTTTCAACAGGTCCAGTCAGGACAGGAGCGAGCACAGTACATCTTAACAATTCATAGCAGGTTAGAAAATATAAACATGCAGTAAAGTAAGATACAAGTACTGAAAGAAATGCGATATGTAAACAAGGAGAGAACTGTAATAGAAATATCTACTATGCATAGAGAACTAGCAGTGACTAGTGAGTCAGAGTACAATCATGAACATGTAAATGGCCTGGGATGATTCTGATAAGACACTAAGGAATGATTCTGATAAGAAACTACTGGTGTATTATTCACATGTCCATTTATACTCCCCCGTACCCCCAATCAATACACAAGGATCCAGCCAGGTTATGTTATATGATGCTATGTAACAGACCCCGAAGGTGATAGACCCCGAAGGTGATGAACCCCGAAGGTGATAGACCCCGAAGGTGATACATAGTAGTCCCATGAATGGGATAAGGATTCTAGGAAGACTCTACGATCATAAGAGTATATGTCGTAAGTGATCAAAGAACCAATGAAGCATGTGATACGCCATGCAAGTGAAACGCACAGAACATGTAGTACCTGATGCTCCCTAAGGATAACATCTCAAGAAAGGATCCATATAGTACAAATCCGTGTGACCAACGTGACAGTACAAGTAAAGTAATCTACTGCAGGAATTAATTCTAAACAGGATATGAAATGATCAGAGAATGTACTCGCCTGTAACTGAGTATCCGGTATGAAACATACTGTCCAAGGAGTGGTGTCTGGCTCCTAATCAGAACAGCACAAGTCACAACAAGTCCAGAATATCAAAATGGAGTCCTACTATGCATTCTATATGATTCTAAGTCAATCTAGGCCAAAGTCAACTCTAGGTCAACTTTGGTCAACCCTAGAAGTCAAACTAGGTCCACCAAGTCTAATTTAGTCTAAACTAGGCTAACTAGTCTTCCTTAGTCTTAAACAAGTCTAGCTAAACACTCCTACACATCACTAGGTCAATCTAGCATCACACTTACAAAATTAGATATTCCTATACATTATTTATTCACAATACTCTCTTAACTTATATAGGAACACAACTTACAATATAAATAGATACATACATTTGAGTTAACATTATATATACCTAGGCTAAGTACTATATGTATCATATAGATATGCATCACACACAAGTACATATGTATACACATTCTACATAAATATTTCATACACCATTGTAGAAGCATGGAATTTCACAGCCAGAAAGCCCATGCGCCAGGCACTATATGCGCCAGAACTCAGACAGCAAAATCAAATAAGCCATTCGAAGAAGGACTTTTTATTTATATATAAAAGTCTATTACATGGCTAGAAAAGGTTGTACAAAGGAGAATTTCTATAAAAAAAAGATCCTAGATCTACAGCCAGCGGCCACCATTTGCCTCCAGATAGGCGCAGCGGCCACCATGCGCCTCCAGATAGGCGCAGCAACCACCATGCGCCTTCCGATAGGCGCAGCAGTCACCATGCGCTGTCAGTTAGGCGCAGCAGATGCCATGCGCCTCCAGCCAGGCGCATCCCACTATCTCTTCAGCAGCTCAGTTATGTGCATCCAGCTCAGTTATGTGCATCCCTTCAGCAGCTCAGTCATGTGCAACTCTTCCAACCAGGCTCACCTGGCCGAGCAGTGCCCAGTTATGTGCTGCTCTTCCAGCCAGGGTCACCTGATAAGTGCTTTGATTACAAAAAACATTTAACCCTCTGGCTGAAACCAAGGAAGAGAAGAGCACGGCAAAGCTGTGGCCAGGGGAGGCTTCGAAAGAGCCTCCAAAGACCAAGGAAGATCGTGATCGAAATCATGGCACAAGGAGCCTTCAACACAATCAAAGTGGGCGGCACCCACTTTGAAGGAAGAGAGAACCTAGCACCGCCATTCCGATCTACGGCTCTTCCGGAACAACGAAGACGAGGCCCGAACATCCTTATCTTTGGATGCAACAGGCACCTTCCGCCTACCTCAGAAGCCTTCGACTCCGTCTTTTGGATGTAACAGTCACCTTCAAGTGCATCGAAGACAACACGACGTCTCATCTTCACCTTCGGGAGCACTTCGTCAACAGAATGCACCCGCATATCCAAGTTCATTTTGGAATTACGAGAGGGAACGAGGAGCAAACCTTCTCTCCATGCCACTATTTATAGGCTGGGCAAATCAAACCCATGCGCCAAGTGGATGACTCTCCGAATTCTGTGCAATGAATTTGCATTAAATGGATGAACCGGACGCCTCGAATTCAGCCAAACGGCTATTTATAGCACCCGAGGAACGAGACAGCCGCGTCATTAAAGGACATATCGGATGCGCCAGCCAAACAGCGCATCACACGGACGCGCCCTCCAGCATCAGGCGCATCACACAGATACGCCCTACAGTACCCGGCGCATCACAGAGGATGTGCCCCCCCTCACATCTCCATACCGAGTGGAACACCAACCAATGTACCCACTCAGCTGTCCATCGAACGTCACAAACATTAAATGCTGAATTGACACCAGAGTTGGCAGCACGCTTCCCAAAGTCTGAACAGTTGACAACTTTTTTAGAGAACGAAGCGTCGGCAACGTCAGCATCATCATGACTCTATTCCGATGGCTACTGCCACGTGGCCATCCGCATGCGCCTCTACGGCCATACGTCCAAATTGCCATGCGCCTCTACGGCCATGCGTTCAAACCAGCATGTGCCTCAAAAGCCGTGCGCCTCAGACCCTTCACTGATCCCTAAAGACAGAAGAAGAGTCTCCAGTTGAAGCTTTGCATGCGCCTCAAAAGCCATGCGCCCCAGACTGATCTCTGATCCCGAAAGACAGAAGAAAAGTCGCCTGTATGCGCCTCAAAAGCCATGTGCTCTAAACAGTTTGTAACCCCTAAAGGTTATGAGCCGTAGCCTCCTCCTGCGCCCAATCAAGGCGCAGCTCACCAGATTACTTCCCTCTACCAAATCCGAGATCTTCGAGCCATGGGTCGATGACACGTGTCCTTTGACTCAACTCGTCCAAGATTTCAGCAACAGAAAGATCTTCTCCTCTGCTACGTGCCGGCTCACAACAGCAGTATGAAGAGTTCTTCCCCTCAATCAGGGCACATCATCTACGTGCCTCCATCAGCAACCTCCACGTGGCATCCCCACACCGGCGCATCCCACATGCGCGCATGAGCAGCCAGCCTGCAAAACTATAAATAGAAGGATCGTCTCCTTCACACACACACGGAATCCACAACGAACATACAAGGAATCATCAGAGAGGCAGATACAGACACTCAACGTCTTCCTCCTCTCAGCAAGCTCCAGCACCCAGAGCAATCCACACCTTCAGAGAACCGATAACCGTCGTCAGCCCGTCAACGGAGTCAACGCATTACCACTCGCTCCATTGGCACTAAGGATCCAGCTTAAACAAAAGTGTACTCCTAGGACTACATCTAAGTCCTACATTGTAATACTGTTCTGTTTGTATTAAAGTTTTCAATCAAATAATTTTAATGGCAAACAAGCTGGCGACTCTGCTGGGGACGTCTTTCTCCTCTTCCGAGAAAGTCGTGTCACAGGCCGACGACGTGAAGGTGGGCTCCTCCCACAAGACGCTGGTCGTGCGCCTCAATCAACAGGCGTACGAGGAGTTCATTTCTGAAGGAAGTGCGAGTCCTTCGAAGCGGCTGCCAAAGCCGAAGAAGATTCGTACGGCCTGGGTGCGCAAGGTCGATGCCTCGGGCACCACCACTGAAGGGGATGCAGCAATCCAGCCTTCCCTTCCTGCTGACATTCTCAGCAACCAAGGTGCGCCCGCCGATGCGGCGCATTTCTTGGGGAAGCGTGCGGCCGACCACGTTCCCCAGCTATCTCCCTATCAGGCGAGGAAGATGTGTCGACGGAGCAGGGGCGCAGCCAATGCCCCGCGCATCACCTCTGATGCGCCACAAAAAGCCTCTGTCTTTGACAGACTCACTCGCTGTAATGGCGAGGAAAAGTTGGATGCTGAGTACTATGCGCCCCAGCGGGCAAGTACGAAGAAATCCAAGATGGCACAGGCCATACGCCATAAAAGTGCTATGCCAGCAGCAAGCCAGAGGCACGCGCTTACAATCACGCGCGCTGCCGATGGCAAGCTGTACAAGGTTGACTCAGGTGCTTCTGTACCAACAACGAGTCGACCTTCAAAGTCCTCATCTCGTTTAGGCGCATCTACTGCGTGCACAACCAAGTCGAGTAAGGCAAACTCGGTGGTCTTGAACTCCCGCGCCTCCTCTGGTTGTGCGTTTGAGGTTCGTTCAAGTCACTTCAAATGTTGTGGTTCCCCCACTACTGATCGAGATGCCTGCTTGGTATTAGATCAAGGGGCGCAGCACTCACCTGACCACCCCGGCGTTTGGCCTTGCCATACGTCTGAAGGGGGTGTGAAGGCACCACTCTCCTCCAATGACCTGTGCAACGTGATCACTCACAAGCGCCGGTCAGGAGAGTCGACCAACAAGCACGATGTGCCTCTCACGGGGCATACTTGTGCGGTGGTCACCATCAACTGCTGTTGCAAGGCGACAGCTCCACCAAGACAGTCGGTCTTCCAACGGCTGCAATCATCGACACCTCTCCGACGTCGCCTTGGGACGAAGGTGTCAACAGAAGAGGAACCAAAGGTTGCTTCATGCAACGTGATCTCCAACTCCTCATTAATCCGGAGGCCGACTGCCAATTCCTCGTCCTCATCCAAAAGTCAGCCGAGGAAAAACAAGGCAGCTGTCTCGACCTCTGGAGTGTTTGAAGGCACTCGGTCGAGGAAGAAGTTCTTGGAGGAAGCTGGGGGTAGCCAGACCCTTGTCGAGCCTCCTTCCGAAGACGAAGATGTCCAAAGCACAGCTGCGGCGGATCTTTATTATCAAGGCGAGGCTAGTCTCCCTGATGCCCCTCAAAATGAGGATGTCCTCCAGGACACCGTCGGGGGTAGTTCTGGAAACGAAGAGGTCCTTCAAGACGGAGCTGAGGGCAATCAGACCCTTGCAGATGCGCCTATTGAAGATGAACTCCAGAATGTGGCTGGGGGTGGCCAAACACCAGGAGAAGTAACTCCCCCGCATGAGAGTGAGGACGAAAGCGAAGCCTCAACCCATCCATCCACTCCTGGCCGTGTCAGGACAGTATACATGGCTGGGGATGATGTCGAGTCTGATACGCCGTCACAGGACATAATCCAGCGCATAGACTCATTAGAGGGAGGTCTCAAAACCCTCTCTGCCTCTATACAAGCACTGACTCAAGCAGTGTTTGAGATGAGGTCGGCCTTGATCAGGACACCTTCAACTGGTCCTGACCCAGGAGCTAATGGAGAGTCGAGTGTGCCCCTCCAACGGGCGCCCTCGGATACAGAAGCACCTCGGACCTCGGAGCCCTCAAACGCTCCAATCCAGATGGTACCTCCTTCCCCGACTCCTAGCTCTACGGAGGATGTGGTCGAAATGATCAAAGACCTGCGGGAGCGCTTCGAGTCCAAGAACAGGCAAGAGGAACGCCAGAAGATGGGCATTCCCCAGCCTTATCCCCTCGAGTGGAACAAGGTGGTTTATCTCCCAAAGTATAAACCACAAACACTCACCCCATACGACGGGAAGGACTCTCCGCGATGGTACCTGACGTACTTTCTGTCACAGACAGGGCATCTTCCAAAGGAGGACGCGCTCCTCACCAGTATCTTTGTCGGGGCCCTGAAAGGGATGGCGTATGACTGGTACTGCAGTCTCCCCGACAATTCCATATCGTCCTTCGACGACCTGACGCGCCTCTTCCTCGACCGCTTCTATGACGGCGGGAAAGACATGACGATGGCGTCTCTCATAGAGATACGCCAGAAGGAAAAAGAAACGGTTCGGGTGTTCATCGAACGCTTTCGACAGGCCTACTTCAGGCTACCTCCAGGCATGCCAGAACATGCGCTCCTCTCCGCTTGCAGCATGAACATATTGCCTGCAGTAAAACTCTGGCTCAACTCTACTCCCCCTCCTGACTGGAGCTCCCTGATCATCGAAGCTGAAGCTGCAGAAAAGAAGGCGGCCAATGCACGTCTTCTGGGTGTCAGCTTCCTCGCCTTCGACGATAAGGGGAAAAAGTCCGCAGCTAACAGCTCCGGACGAGAAGCAAAGGGGAAACAGGCATTGACTGTTAATGCCTCGAAAGGCGCATCTGCGCCTACTCAGAAACCTCCACTGGCACCGAGACCCAAGGAGGTTTATTCATTCAATGATGACGACACCCTGCAACTTTTCGAGATACTGAAGCAGGGTGACAAGATCAAACTACCGGACCTAAAATGGCCCGATGAAGTCGAAAAAGTGGACAACCCGAGGTACTGTCACTACCATCGGTTTGTCGGACATTCGACCAAGGACTGTTACGTCCTCAAGAATTACATCCAGTGCATGATCAATGCGGATGTAATCTCTGTCGACTATGAAGAGAAGACGGTGTCAGCCAATGTGGTTTCGCTTCAGTTCGGCACCTTGCCGCCAACTACCACACAAGATGGCGTCGTCCCCATCCCTAAGGCGACAATGGAGGTGGTAAACTTGCCACCTACCCGTGACAATGTGAGTGGACTCACCCCGCTCACCACATCTCGTGGAGAGGTCCTCTGGGTTCACCCCGACCTCGTCTCCGAGGTGACTCAATCGGAGGTACGCCCTACCTCCAAATCAAAAGGCAGGAAGATCAAGTCTTGCCGTACCGTCTCTTCTTCAACAGAAGAGGCACTTCCAGTGCAAACACGTGCACAACAGAACTCCCAGTCCGACGAAGCCGCCGTCGAGGTGGTGCCTCCTAGCACCATCCCTGAGGAGGGTCCATCTAAGCCCTCAGCAGCCAATAAGCAGAAGCAGGTGGAGGCCCGTTTTGACAGACCTCTACGAAAGGAGAATGCTTCGGGGCTGTCCAAGCCTCACAACTTCGACATTCTGGCACAACTAGCCAGTATACCTGCACGCCTGTCTTTGTTCGAGCTCCTGCGTCTTTCTAAAGACTCCCGAGAAGCTCTCTGCGAAGCTCTGAAGGACGTTGAATCCTTTCTCAGTCAGGTCAAGCAGCCTGAAGACCTCCCAACTACTTGTGCGCACTGTCATTGCGCGGATGAAGTTATCCCAAACATAACTTTCATCCAACAAGACATGCTGCTCAAGCATCACCGACATAACCGACCGCTGTATTACACAGGGTACATTGGCTCGGTCAATGTGAGCCGGATTCAGATCGATCCTGGGTCTTCCCTAAGCATCATTCCGAAGGCGCTGCTATCTAAGCTGGGGATCCCGATGTACCGGCTGGCACCCTCTAATACAACCATCAGTGGCTTCAATGCTAGCAAGAGCGAGCCACTGGGCAAGATCCGACTGAAGTGCCATATTGGCAGCCTCAAAACTGAGGTGACTTGTTATGTGGTAGATGCCGAAGTCAACTACAACATCCTGCTCGGTCGACCATGGCTACACGAGTACATGGTGGTGCCCTCCATGCTCCACCAGTGCATGAAGTATGTATCCACTAATGGCGTCATCCGGACGGAGTTTGTAGACATCGATCCTTTCAAAGGGATTGAAGCCTACTTCACCGATTTCGACTTGTACAAACCCATTGACGAGGAGGAAGCCAACGACGCTGATGATGAGGCAGAGACGGCAACAGGACCGGACATGGAGCCTGAGACGACTCCCGACGCCCCCTTGAAAATTCGACTGAAGAGGAAACCACCCCAGAAGGCGCCTCCAATGAGCATCAAGCTATCAGGGAAAGCGCCGGCTCGCGAAGCACCCCTGAAGATACGCCTCAAGGGAAAGCCACCTCAAACATCGGCTCCCCTGGTGGCAAAATTACAAGGGAAGGCACCACTCACCGGAGGCGCAGCCGAGGCGCCTCTCAAAGTGCGTCTCAAGGGCAAGCCGCCGCAGTCATCCAAGGTATCAGAGAAGGCTCATATAACCCTCTCAGACCCCAGAATCAAAGCTGTGGTGGACTCTCCTAGTCTACCCCAGTTCTTACAGACGAGGAGCTTGGTGAATATATCTCGGCTGACGTAGAGGCACCCTCCTTTGACAATGTAATCCCACGGGATAAGATCTCGTATTTTATCAATAATAGAGTGTCTTTTAATTATTCTTGTCTTCCATACTGGAATGCCATGTATACATTAGATAACGCTCTACGGTCGTTGCAAACACAAATAACGACCGTCCATCATAATCGAGTAGTCCCATCTCAAGGGGTCTTTATAGTCCCTCCACGGAGCCGAGACGAAGGCACCATCATCTCGGGCAAAGTCGAGCGTCATCAGGACCTCCCGTCAATCGAGCCCAAACCTGATACCGGCAGAGTACAAGTCTATCGGTACACAGATACGGCAAAGCACATCATCCAAAAGATGGGCTACGACCTGAAAAGCAACAAAGGCTCAAACTACGGCAAGGGTCGGCATCTCCCTGTCCGGCTTTCGATGCCCAATGGAAAGCCACAGGACTACTATAATCGGACTCGACGGGGGTTAGGCTATGTTACGCCACCATCAACCCCAGAGAGTTCAGATGCAGAAGACGTAGAACATTCCCACTCGTCCGAAGCATCGACTTGGGATTCCGATACCAGCATCGGATCAGTCTTCAGAAAAGTGCTGTCAGCTAACATGACGTCAGCACAACCTCAAAAAGATGAAGGCGAAGACCAAGCGCCGGAACCCTTCGAAAAAGAACCCTGGGCCCAACGCCTAGAAGAACAATGGGAATCTCGTTTTGAGTTACGCGAACCTCCCACCGAAGACGAAGTCGAGCAGATCGACCTCGGGGATGGGTCTTCTTCCAAACCCATCTTCATCAGTAAAAGCCTAGAAGAAGAAGATCGAGAATCTTTAATCCAACTGGCTAAAGAGTATATCGACGTCTTCGCCTGGAGCTATGAAGACATGCCGGGACTCGACCCACAGATCGCAATGCATAGGTTGAACATCCTACCTGATGCCAAACCTATCAAACAACAACAGTGACGCTTCCGTCCAGACATCATGAATGCCATCGATCAGGAGGTAGACAAACTCTTGACCAGCAGCTTCATCCGTGAGGAACAACACCCGGATTGGGTAGCCAACGTCGTTCCTGTCACCAAGAAGAATGGGAAGATACGAGTCTGTATCGACTTCAGGGATCTCAACTCTGCTTGCCCGAAGGACGAATTCCCGCTTCCAATCATTGATATGATGATCGACAACACATGTGGCTTTGAGCGCATGTCCTTCATGGACGGGTATTCAGGCTACAATCAAATCAAGATGTTCTCCGATGATGCGAAACACACGTCATTCAGGACTCCAAAGGGTGTTTTCTGCTATACAGTAATGCCCTTCGGCTTGAAGAACGCCGGTGCGACATACCAGCGAGCTATGGGCACCATCTTCCGTCAACATCTTCGCAAGACAGTCGAATGCTATGTTGACGACATCGCAGTCAAGAGCCGCCTCAAAGGAGATCACCTACAGGACCTGAAGACGGTCTTCGATCTCATACGGGCACATCAACTCAAAATGAACCCCGCTAAATCCTTTCTGGGGGTTTCTAGCGGCAAATTCTTGGGCTTTGTCATCACAGCGAAAGGCATTCATGTTGATCCTGAGAAGACCAAAGCCATCCTCAACATGGACCCTCCGAAGAACCTTCGAGAACTTCGGGGCCTACAGGGACGTCTGGCATATATCCGGAGGTTCATAGCAAACCTCTCCGGTAGATGTCAACCCTTTACTCAGCTCATGAAGAAGGGAGTCTCTTAGGTCTGGACAGAGGAGTGCCAAAAGGCTTTCGACGACATCAAGGCTTACTTAACAAGCCCACCAGTCCTGGTAGCGCCAGTCGTCGGTAAACCATTTCTCCTCTACGTTCGTACCATGGATCATTATCTTGGCGCTCTGCTGGCTCAAAACAGCGATACTGGCTTCGAGCAAGCAATCTACTACCTCAGTCGAACACTCATCGGGGCCGAACACCGGTACAACCCCGTCGAAAAGGAGTGCTTGGCTTTGGTGTTTGCCATCCAGAAGACTCGTCATTATGTCTCGGGTCAGACAATTCATGTCATTTCTCGAGTCAATCCGCTCAGAGTCCTCATGACAAAGCCAAGATCATTGAACTCCCGGCTGGCTACATGGGCAATCCTGCTAACACCGTACAACATGGTGTTTGTTCCGCAAAAGGCTGTCAAGGGTCAAGCTCTGGCTGACTTTTTAGCTGCACACCCCATCCCAGAATCCTCAAAACTCTATGAAGATATCCCGGATGAGGTCCAAGAATCCAACGTCACCGAAGGAAGCTCCGTTTGGCGGATGTTCTTCGATGGCGCTTCGAGAACAGGCCCCAAAGGCCAAATCATCGCAGGAGTGGGGGTAGTCTTAGTCTCCCCCGATCAGCTGGTCATCCAGCGTGTGTACTCTCTTTCGAAGCCGTGCTCCAACAACGTTGCCGAGTACAATGCACTCGTCATGGGACTCCAGCTCGTACAACAGCTGGGGGTCGACCATCTGGAAGCCTACGGCGACTCAAAATTCGTCGTAAACCAGGTTCGGGGACAATATGAGGTTCGCCATGAAGATTTAATCCCTTATCATGAAGTCGCGTTGAACATCATTTCAACCTTCACCGGGTTCTTCATCGAATATGTCCCCCGTTTACAAAACTTGGAGGCCGATGCTCTGGCTGGCCTCGCAGCCTCATTGGCAGCGCCCCTTGGGACTCAACACTATGTCACGGTGACTGGCCGAGATCTGATTTGCCCCAGAAACAACCTATGCTTGCAGGTGGCTCACGCCATGCCGACAAATACTGGTGTTAATGTCCGAGACTGGAGGTTCCCGTTCATCGACCTCGCTGTCTACGGAATCCTTCCAGAGGACCCGAAGGAAGCTGTCTCAGTCAGGAGACGCTCTTTTCGATTCTACTACGATACAGCTACCAAAACGCTGTACCGACGCTCCTTCGATGGGCTCCTCCTTCGATGCCTGTCCAACGAAGAAGCAGCCGAAGCTCTTCAAGAAGCTCATGACGGAACTTGTGGAGCTCATCAACCCGGTCCTAAGTTGCAAGATCGACTGCGACGTATGGGCTACTACTGGCCAACCATGGCCGCCGACACTGTCGAATATGCTAAGAAGTGCCACGCGTGCCAACTTCATGCAGACTTCATACATACACCATCGGAGCCGCTACATCCTACAGTCGCCTCCTGGCCCTTCGAAGCCTGGGGCATGGACATTGTAGGGCCAATCACCCCTCCTTCATCGAGAGGACACCGTTTCATCCTGGCCATCACCGACTACTTCTCCAAATAGACGAAAGCAGTTCCACTAGCAGAAGTAAAAAGCTCCAGGGTGGTCAGCTTTATCAAACACCATGTCATTTACCGTTTCGGAGTACCCCGGCGGATCATCCATGACAATGGTCCTCAGTTTATCAGCCATATTTTTAGCAGATTCTGTGACAAGAATCGCATTCAGAACGTGGCCTCAACCGTCTACAATCCGGCAGCAAACGGATTGGCTGAGGCATTCAACAAAACTATCGTTAGGCTGCTCAAAAAGGTCGTGTCATCCAACAAACGCGACTGGGACGAAAAGCTTGGCGAATGCCTTTGGGCCTACCGTACAACGGTACGGACCCCAACAGGCAACACTCCATTCTCCCTGGTCTACGAGAGCGAAGCAGTACTGCCTCTCGAGATACAGATACCTTCGCTCCGTGTAGCAATCACAAACAAACTCACAGAAGAGGACAATCAACGTCGTCGTCTGCGGAAACTGGAGGCACTTGACGAAAAGCGTCTCCTAGCTCAACAACGCATCGAGCTCTACCAAGCCCGTATATCACAGGCTTTCAACAAGAAGGTCAAACAGAGGACTTTCCAAGTTGGCGACCTAGTTTTAGCAGTCAGAAGACCAATGGTGTTGACCCACAAGACACCAGGAAAGTTCGAGCCCAAGTGGGATGGACCTTTCATCATAGAGACGGTATACTCAAACGGTGCTTACCGCCTCGCCAAACCCAATGGGGACTTGTTCATGATGCCCATCAACGGCAAGTTCCTAAAGAAGTACTATTCTTGACATCCTCCAGACATGTACTTCCCCAAACAACCTCTTTCCACAAACTCATACGCTTCCGGAACCCAGCTGTTCCGTGGCATCTTCCAGTAGAAAGATAACCACGTCCATATTACCTCTGAGTTGTCTCTCTACACCCTACAAAGTAGAATCTTACACTTCGTAAGCCTACGCTACCCTTCATGTTTACCACGTCCACATTACCTCTGAGTAAACATCTTGTACAAACAACCCCTGCGTTATTGTACATTGATCGCAGAACTTCCACGTCCATATAACCTCTGAGTTGTTCAGCGTATCCCCCAAGATCATTCCTACCACGTCCATAATACCTCTGAGTAGGGAGATTCTATCATTTCGAACCCAATGATTGCCATGTCCACATTACCTCTGAGCAAACATAATGGTTCCTTCAAACTTATTATCTGTACCTGAAAACCAAGGTGCGCAAAAGATAATAGGTCCACACAAATCATCAAGTTCATGACAACAAAAGATGAACACATCACAAAAAAGGTTGTAGACTTCTTTATTCTTCTGAAAAAAGGAGTACAAGAAGCTACATCATCCCTCAGTAAGGGTTGCAAAAGAACACAAAAGAAAAAAGGAAAAGCTATGGTCCCTAAATCTCCCCGGGATGGGCTGAGAGCTCCCTGACTCGAAGCTTTAAGTCGACTGCGCGGGCCTCCACCGTCGCCAGGACTCGTCGCTCTGCTTCTTGGCACATCAATTCAATGGCCCCAGCGGAAGTATCACTTGCATGCTTCTCATCAAGCTGTTGTCGTTGCTGCGCCAAGGCAAGAGTCCGCTGAGTAAAAGTCGCTTCATCCTCCTTGAATGCTGCATGTTCAGCCCGGACACGCTCGACCTCTAACTGGAGTCAGGCCCGTTGGTCTTCAAGGCGGCGCATCTGGGTGTCGATATCCGCGATATTAGCTTCCAATACAGCTCGAGTTTCCACTGTCGTCTTCATGGACTGAGACAACTGCTCTATCGCAGCCTCAGTCTCAGCCACCTCGCGCTCCCAAACGCCCACGGTGGCCTGGTATGAAGACTCGATCTCGGCAATCAGCTTTCTCTTCTCCGCATCTATCAGGACAGAGAGGTCGTTTCGCTGGATGCGTTGAAGTTCCGTGAGCCGCTCATCCAGCTCAATCACTGAAGCCTCCAGAATTTTGGCCATGTGGTCGTGGCCTTGGTGAATACGAATCAGCTCGATGCAGGGCATTGCCAAAGCTTTTGCCGTCGTAAAACTCCTGTTGGCATCCATCACAGCAGATACACCCTTCTGCAGCATTTTGTATTCCCCCTCGACGAAGAATTTCACATACACGTTTGCATCCGCCAGGACCTGCAGCGTCATCGCAGGAGTTGGAGGAGCTACTACAGTTTACGGACCGGAAGAAGATCCGCCAACCTCAATCAGCGAGGCTTGAACCTCGGCATCAATGGGCTCTTCATCAACAGGGGCTAGACTGCTAGCCCGAGGAGCCGAAGCAACAGAAGGGGCCGGCACAGGCATCGAGATGGTCTCCCAAGTAGAAGAAGCAATAGAGGGTTCTACACCCTTACCCTTCTCAAGCCCGGAGGAACCACCGATGTCAACTGCCACCTCTTCTACCCCCAACGTCCTATCAACAGTTGGTACCTTCCTTGGCAGAAAAAGGAGATCATCACTTGTCTCTTGACCCATCTCAACGGTCGCGACCGGAAGACGGGTCTCATCATCAACAGGGACAGAATCTGTCGCTACCTCCTGAGCGATAGCCGCCTCAACTTCCACGGTTGAAGCCGGGGTGGGACTCGGCAATAAAACAGCCGACCTCCCCTCATCATGATAAAGAGGGGATTCAACCCTCTCCTCTGTCTCAACCATATCTGCTGTCCCCGCAGCAGATTCTTGCAAGACCGGAGGGACGTCATCAGAAGGTGACGAACTCCAGTCCACTTCATCATCAGGATGCCTCGAGTCCGCAGGACCCTCAGCATCCAAGGCCTCCACGGCAGATGGTGCTCTCCCAGAAGTTGTTGCAACCTCAAAGTCAGGAGATATTAAAATCTCCGCAGGAACATCTTCGGGACATTCCTCCACGGGAGACATTAGCATTGGTGGAATGCGCTCATTAGAAGAGCCTGCCGCCGCCTTCGGTTTACTAGCACCCGATTTTGAAACACGGGACTTCTTCTTCAACGACCCCTACCAGAAGAAGAGCATAAGTCGCCACAATAATGAGAAGAATTGGAATTACGAAATATTCCTCACCTCAGCAGGGACTGATCCCGTTGGCGTTGCAAGTGGCACTTCCGTAACCTTTCGGGTCGGCGCCTTTCTCGACCTTTTCGGTACAAAAGAACCAGCTTCTGTCTCAGCCCGCCTTTTCCCGACAGACGGGTCTCCCACTGGTACTGCAGCAGCAGCCCGATACCCCGTCAACTCTGGTGGACGATATGATCGGGCTGCCATCAACATATTCGCTGTCGCCTCCAGCTGGGTTCCAATAATGAAACTAGTCTCCCTGTCATAACCAGGAGACATAGTAGTCATAGTGCAATACAGCTTGGCGGCCGGATATAGGATCAGCGGCCGAGGATTGCGAACTGGTATGGTGAACTTAACGCTAGTGCATCCAGCATTATAATATTGCCAGCCCCGGGCTCCATCCAGCAAACTCCCGATGAAGCCTAAACTGCTACTGGGATTCCGCAACATTAACTGGGTATAGCCAAACTGACGAGCAAAACATGGTCCTCCTCCGGACCGGGACTCATCACGTTAGGATGATGCAGAATCAGCCACCCCATAAGATAATGGAAAGGCAGCTCGGCCCGGGGAAAGTTATCGCTGGTTCGAGGAGGCGTCAATTGAGAGGGTACCTCCCAAGGCCCCTCCTTGAGAGGGAGTAAGTTCCCAACCCATCCTTCTCTTCGAAGCTAGACGATAAAAAGCCGTCAGCGGCAACTGGCGGTCAACCTGCCGCATGTACAAAACCATGCCTTTGGCAGAAAAGAACCAGTCTTCTCTGATCCTCAGTATCTTCGCTTCGAAAGAGACTAGTCGGTCGCCAAACAGAAAGGCAGGTTTTAAGAAAGTTACACCTTCGGATTCAGCAGAGCAACTGGGTCTGGATTTGTAGCATTCTCTCACGAGGTTGGTCCTGTAAGATAGCATCCTTCGCAGGATTGATCACCGCCTCGTCAAAATCAACTCCCATCTGGCAAAGAGAAGCGTCCAGGAGGACCTCATTCAACAAAGGGATCGTCATCGACACTGATACAATAAAGGTGGAAGTCAGGCAAAAATGTCAAATAGCTTCGGCGCATCATCAGGGCGTAAGCCCATGCGCGCCAGCATCAGAGCTTCGGCGCATCATCAGGGCGTAAGCCCATGCGCGTCAACTTGCTTCGGCGCATCATCAAGGCGTAAGCCCATGCGCGTCAGCTTGCTTCGGCGCATCATCAAGGCGTAAGCCCATGCGCGTCAGCGGAGGCTTCGGCGCATCATCAGGGTACAAAACCCATGTGCGTCAGCCATTAAACCTCGGTGCATGATAAAGGTGTAAACCTATACACGTCGGCAGGGTAGAACCTCGGCGTATCATCAGGACAGAAGTCCATACGCGTCAGCAAATTTGAGTTAGGGCACAGTCTGGCCCAAAAGCTTATGTGAAAGAGATGAAACCCACCTGTCACCTCGGGACGAACGTCGGCCAGAGTCGCAGGGGTGATAGGTGCATCCTCGTCGACGAACTCCTTCGCTTTCTCCTTCCCCTTGCCGGCACCACCGCGAGGAGTCTTGGGAGCCATTCTCTCAAGAAGAAAAGGTTAGGGTTTGAAGAATAACTCTAAAGAAAGCAAAGGCACAGAGAAGACGAACTCTCTCTCTCTCCAACCCTCACCTATTTATAAGGCATGGTCGCACGCGTGAACCGATGACGTGTAATCTCAGCCGTCGCTTCGGATTCCGTGAGGAGATAACAGCAAATACAACCAAAAGATCATCATTAATCTTTTTGGGTTACCAAGGCGCCATCATCATCAACTGGATGGAGCATGCGCCCGAACAAGCATGTGCCCAACAATCATGCGCCCTGACCTCCATGCTTCTTATTCAAAGTATTCCAAAACTTATTCAAAAGTTTTGAAAACTTTGAAGGGGGTCTTGTAGAAGCATGGAATTTCACAGCCAGAAAGCCCATGTGCCAGGCACTATATGTGCCAGAACTCAGACAGCAAAATCAAATAAGCCATTCGAAGAAGGACTTTTTATTTATATATAAAAGTCTATTACATGGCTAGAAAAGGTTGTATAAAGGAGAATTTCTACAAAAGAAAGATCCTAGATCTACAGCCAGCGGCCACCATTTGCCTCCAGATAGGCGCAGCGGCCACCTTGCGCCTCCAGATAGGCGCAGCAACCACCATACGCCTTCCGATAGGCGCAGCAGTCACCATGCGCTGTCAGTTAGGTGCAGCAGATGCCATGCGCCTCCAGCCAGGCGCATCCTACCATCTCTTCAGCAGCTCAGTTATGTGCATCCAGCTCAGTTATGTGCATCCCTTCAGCAGCTCAGTCATGTGCAACTCTTCCAACCAGGCTCACCTGGCCGAGCAGAGCCCAATTATGTGCTGCTCTTCCAGCCAGGGTCACCTGATAAGTGCTTCGATTACACAAAGCATTTAACCCTCTGGCTGGAACCAAGGAAGAGAAGAGCACGGCAAAGCTGTGGCCAGGGGAGGCTTCGAAAGAGCCTCCAAAGACCAAGAAAGACCGTGATCGAAATCATGGCACAAGGAGCCTTCAACACAATCAAAGTGGGCGGCACCCACTTTGAAGGAAGAGAGAACCTAGTACCGCCATTTCGATCTACGGCTCTTCCGGAACAACGAAGATGAGGCCCGAACATCCTTATCTTTGGATGCAACATGCACCTTCCGCCTGCCTCAGAAGCCCTCGACTCCGTCTTTTGGATGTAATAGTCACCTTCAAGTGCATCGAAGACAACACGACGTCTCATCTTCACCCTCGGGAGCACTTCGTCAACAGAATGCACCCGCATATCCAAGTTCATGTTGGAATTACGAGAGGGAACGAGGAGCAAACCTTCTCTCCATGCCACTATTTATAGGCCGGGCAAATCAAACCCATGCGCCAAGTGGATGACTCTACGAATTCTGTGCAATGAATTTGCATTAAATGGATGAATCGGACGCCTCGAATTCAGCCAAACGGCTATTTATAACACTCGAGGAGCGAGACAGCCGCGTCATTAAAGGACATGTCGGATGCGCCAGCCAAACAGCGTATCACACGGACGCGCCCTCCAGCATCAGGCACATCACACAGACGTGCCCTACAGTACCCGGCGCATCACAGAGGATGCGCCCCCCCTCACATCTCCATACCGAGTGCAACACCAACCAATGTGCCCACTCAGCTGTCCATCGAACGTCACAAACATTAAATGCTGAACTGACACCAGAGTTGGCAGCATGCTTCCCAAAGTCTGAACAGTTGACAGCTTTTTCAGAGAACGAAGCGTCGGCAACGTCAGCATCATCATGACTCTATTCCGACGGCTACTGCCACGTGGCCATCCGCATGCGCCTCTACGGCCATGCGTCCAAATCGTCATGCGCCTCTACGGCCATGCGTCCAAACCAGCATGCGCCTCAAAAGCCGTGCGCCTCAGACCCTTCACTAATCCCTAAAGACAGAAGAAGAGTCTCCAGTTGAAGCTTTGCATGCGCCTCAAAAGCCATGCGCCCCAGACTGATCTCTGATCCCGAAAGACAGAAGGAAAGTCGCATGCATGCGCCTCAAAAGCTATGCGCTCTAAACAGTTTGTAAACCCTAAAGGTTATGAGCCGCAGCCTCCTCCTGCACTCAATCAAGGCGCAGCTCACCAGATTACTTTCCCCCACCAAATCCGAGATCTTCGAGCCATGGGTCGATGACACGTGTCCTTTGACTCAACTCATCCAAGATTTCAGCAACAGAAAGATCTTCTCCTCTGCTACGTGCCGGCTCACAACAACAGTATGAAGAGTTCTCCCCCTCAATCAGGGCGCATCATCTACGCGCCTCCATCAGCAACCTCCACGTGGCGTCCCCACACCGGCGCATCCCACATGCGCGCATGAGCAGCCAGCCTGCAAAATTATAAATAGAAGGATCGTCTCCTTCACACACACACGGAATCCACAACGAACATACAAAGAATCATCAGAGTGGCAGATACAGACACTCAACGTCTTCCTCCTCCCAGCAAGCTCCAGCACCCAGAGCAATCCACACCTTCAGAGAACCGATAACCGTCGTCAGCCCGTCAACGGAGTCAACGCATTACCACTCGCTCCATTGGCACTAAGGATCCAGCTTAAACAAAAGTGTACTCCTAGGACTACATCTAAGTCCTATATTGTAACACTGTTCTGTTTGTATTAAAGTTTTCAATCAAACAATTTTAATGGCAAACAACCATATGTATAGGTATTCATATATGATATACACATACATAAGAGGGAGAGAAGGCCTGTGTGTGTAAAATTGTGTGTGTGTACTGCTGTGGGGTATGTGTGTGATGTTTTACAGGAAACAGTGAGTGAAAGGGGGTGTGCTGTGTACTCAGGAATTAACTACATATATGCAGGAATAAGCAACCAGTGAAGGAAGGGGCAGTATGTAAACTAATGCAGGAAAATAGATGACAGTGAATGCAACATAGACAGTGAAGAAATGAGTGTGTGTGCAGGTGTCTAAGTTGCAGGAAATCAGGGATGACAGTGCATAAAGAACAGTGAACAAGTGTGCTGTGCCAAGTATCAGCTAGCCACAAACTGTAAGGACAAATATCAGTCCAAAACAGTAAAAATATTGAAGAACAATGATAGAAGAACAGTATAAATAACTGTACAGGAAAATAGAAAAACAGGGAGGAAAAGAAAGAAGGGAGATTACTTATGCCTCAACAGTTTATGAAACTGAACCCAGTTCCAGATTAATCCCTTAATCTCAGAATTCATTTGCAAGACTTAAATAGAAATAACCATCAATGAAAATGTGTGTATGCATCAAAGAGGTGTTCACAGGAAAAATAGGAAAAGGAAAACAGGAATCAATCCATGTATCATACAATTCAGGAAATTGACTGAAAAGGAAAAGAAGGAAATCAATCCATGCATAAATCCCAGTTTCAGTCCAACAACTCAGGTTTAATTCAAAATTGAACTTAAACTTAGTTTAACCATTTAACAATGTGAACTTGAACTATATCCTAAGTATAACATTCAAAACCTTTTTAAGAAACAAACTGGATCCCTCTCAGTCTCAGGTATTCATCCATTAATATCATAACAGTAATGAAAAGGAAATCATTTATCCAATGCTAAGGAGACTGAACCAAAAGTCCCCACATTACCCCTTTAACATTTCGAAGTCCACACTACACCAAACACCCCAAAACTTAAACTATGGTTAGGCAGCATATAGGAGAACATGTTTGATTTATAAAAACATGAAATTATCAATAAATGTAGGTTAAATAACCAATCAAAACTCAAATGTGAAACCTGAAACCAATTGACTGATACAACATTCAGAAAATAGCAATTCACTAATGCAAATGATTTAAAATCTAATTACAGAGGTTGGTAACTGTTGTATACAATGTGTATGTGTCACACAAACAATTGGTGTCCACCCAAGTGGACACAATGTGTCCAAACTGGGATAAAACCCAAAACAGCAAATTTGGACACAGTCCAGTGAGCACAGTCTCGTGCACGTGTGCACGAGTGTCGTGCACACGACACAACACGTGATAGGCCACGTGCTCGTGCACCTAGGTACCCCTAGACTAGGGTTAGGTCTAGGTCCAACTGTATTGGGTCCTCGTGTCCATGTGTCTAAGTTAGACACGCGTATCAGAGCCCAAAAGCACGCTGAACCATCACAGGCAAAACCCAGTGTGGCGTGTCGTGCACCCTCGACACGACAGGAGAAGTTGTGCCACTTGGGGAGTGTCATGACAGACACTGCCCCCACAGTGTGTGTCAAATCATTCGTGTCCCAGAGTCGTGTCCAAGGAGTTATGGGCTCCGAGTAGCAGGGGACTCCCACAGCAGCGCGCGACGTGTGCACGCGCGTGTCCAGGCAACAAAAGCGACACGAAAACGACACGACACTAAAACTCAATCACAGGAATCAAAAGACAACATCAAAACTAACATTTCTATTCAAAAAGAATGAATTAAATCGATCGAAATGTCCTTTGAGGCATTTCGTCGAACACATTGCATGGACACTGATACGTGTCCAGAACGGACACGAAAGCTCCGACACCAGGAACGAATCTTATCCAAACCCTAGGGGGACCCTTAGGGCTTCCTATTGGTGAAGACCACATGAAGTTTGATGGAAATTTGGAGAAGTTACCTCAATGAGAAGTTTCAATGGAAAAAGCCCTTTGTTAGCTCCTCACTTGGTATCCCAAATCCTTCCAATCAAATCCAAACTGAACCAAACATTCATGGCAGCAAGAAAATCATCATTAGAAACTATTGCAACAAATTTAAGGATTTTAGGACCTAAAATGGAATTTTAATGAATTTACTAAGACAAGAACTCACCTCTTTCTTCTTGGATCTATTTCTTTCTAAGGAGGGAGGCTAGCCCTAAAAACTAGGAGGATATTTATAATGGGGGAATCCCTAGGTTCAGCTAGGGATGGCTGACCACTTAGCTTTGGGTTAGGGTTGAGCTAGGTTTGTTAGACCTATCTAGCTAAGTCACAAAATGACTTGTGAAACCACAAGCCATTTATCAAATCAATTGATTTCTACATTCCTAATTCAAGTTCTATGAATCACTAACCACTAACTTGAGTCACTCTAGGTTAGACTAGGGTCACTTGACCTAACCAAGCCCAACTAACCATGGTTAGTTCCTAGGTTGGTCTACATGGGTCAAAACTAGCCAAAAATCAAACTAGTCCAAATAAATCCAAAATAATTTCTAAAAAATTCCCATAAATTCTAATTAATACTAATAAATTTAAAAATACCCCAAAATGACAAAAATACCCTCACACTAGAAATGTGGTAATGACATTCTCACCCGACACGACACGAAGTGTCACAAAACTCGAGGGGGGACTTGTCAGAGGGTGCCCCCACCTCTGTGCCAAGTGGCACGTGTCCACATGTCCAATTCGTAGAGAAAATAGTGTCGAGTTTCAGGGGAACTAAGTGTGCACAGTGCTGTGTCCAACTCGTGTATTCGTGTCCAATTTGGACACGAAAAGGACCCTAATATCAACTCAGTCCTACCAACATATAATATACATATAATAAGCTTCACAAATATGTAATTTGTTTTGAAAACCAAGAACAAAAAGTCCTATGAGGCATTTCACCAAACACTAAAATCAAAAGACAGACACGTGTCCGATACGGACACCAAACCAAGCCTATTTCCTACCAAACTTGACCGACAGTTAGGGTTTACCTATATGCATGCAATTATGAAGAGAAAACACAATATTAACTAGGTTTGGGAATATTTACCTATGAGTGCAAAATCCTCAAATAATAGGCCTATTTGAATGAAATCCTCCTTCGACTCCCAACGTCCAAAGCTCCATAATTCTTTGCTAGCAAGCCACAATTGGTATCCTCTAGTGTAGGGGATTCTAATGCAAGAAACTAGGCTCAATTTGGAGTCAAAATGATTAAATGGTGAGGGTGTAATGGTAGAGGAAAAAACTAGATTTTAAGTGTAATGAAAGGAGGCATGAATGAAGGGGGGTGCATATATATGGTGGGGGGTAGGGTTGGCTGCCATGGTTAGGGTAGGGGTAGATATTTAGGGTTCATCCACCTTAGCAAGCTTAGCTCCTAAGGCTTTGACTAGGTAGATCGATATTTCTAGGTTTCTAAAATATCTAAGAAAGTAATATCTTAGATATTTCCAACCTAAGATATTTACACATAGGTTAACATCTACATTAGTCTCCTAGGTTAGTGACTAATCTTTAGATTAGGGTAAACTAGGTTAGGAGCTAACATGACACTAATCAACTAATTAGATAATAATAAATGACATAAATCCAAATAAATTCTAATAAATTACCAAAATACCCTTTTGACTAAAAAGTGGTAATTTGATATCCTAATCACATATTTAGGCTTACATGGTCATGGTTAGTCTCTAGGTTATGAAATTTCTAGGGTTTACACTAGGATTATACTAGTAAAATCACAAAGTCATAAGCCATGACTTAGAAAATAGTTTTAAACTATCTAAAAATTACAAAAATTCATAACATGACTAAATCACCATTATTTAATAATAAAAATAATAAAATTTTAAAATATCACAATTTCAGAAAACTGGGTGTTAGATTGACAGGCTCACGAAAGTGGCTCACTTTCTTCCGTTCAGAGTTGGGCAGTCTACGGCGCAGTTGGCAGAAATGTACCTCAGGAAGATTGTCAGGCTTCACGGTGTGCCCGTTAGTATCACCTCAGACAGGGATTCAAGATTCACGTCACACTTTTGGCATAGCCTACAAGAGAGTTTGGAAACTCACATTCAGTTTAGCTCAGCTTATCATCCGCAGACAGATGGCCAGTCGGAACACACAATCCAGACTCTTGAAGATATGTTGAGATCTTGTACCCTTGACTTCGGTGGTTCATAGGAGGATCACCTGCACCTGGTAGAATTTTCGTACAACAATAGTTTCCAGGCCAGTATTCAGATGGCCCCGTTCGAGGTACTGTATGGTAGGAAGTATAGATCTCCGTTATCTTGGGATGATGTTGGAAAGAGGCAGATGCTTGGTCCAGAAATGATTGTCCAGACAGTTGAAGTGGTCAGAAGAATCAGAGATCGACTTCGAGTGGCCCAAGATCGTCAGCGCCATTGGGCCGATGCTCATCGACGTCCCTTAGAGTTTGCTATCGGCGACCATGTATTCCTTAGGATCTCGCCTAATCACGGCGTCATTCGCTTTGGCGTATGGGGAAAGCTTAGTCCTAGGTATATAGGACCGTTCGATATCCTGGAGCGAGTAGGAGATGTATCCTATCGTCTCGCCCTTCCGCCGTCGCTAAGTGAGGTGCATGATGTATTCCATGTATCCCAATTACGACGGTACATCCCGGACCCGAGCCATATCCTGGACCATTCGAAATTGGTTGTTGGTACCAACCTTTCGTATGAGGAGAGGCCCGTGTCTATATTGGACCAGAGAGAAAAGATACTCAAGAACAAGACTATTAGCTTAGTCCGTGTTGCTTGGGGTCATCACTCTCTAGGCGAGTCAACATGGGAGCGTGAGGACGACATTCGATCGCGATATCCCGACTTGTTTGACTCATAAGGTATAATGTCTTCCTTATGCCTTATGCTTTCCATCCCTTGCTTGCATGTATGATTGTTTGATTGTTTGCTTAGTATAGCTTATTTGTGGATAAGTATAGCTGGCTCTTACATCTCTAAGCATCTTGATTCCGAGGACGAAATTCTTTTAAGGTGGGTAGAGTTGTAACGTCCGTATTTCGGAATACGTATTTTGATTAGGCTTATATGTATTTCAGACCTGTATTTTATTTTCTCGGATTTTGGCCTGTAATTGTATTTTGGCTCGACTTACGGATTTTGATTTTTTCGTAAATTGAGTTGTTGGACCTGGCGTAGTTTTATTCTTTGTGGAGAGGATTTGGTTTGGTTTGGTTTGCATTGGACTACCTTAGTTAACCTCCACCCTCAACACAACACACCATCCCCCATTAAAACCCCACCTAACTTTTCTCTCTCCTCATTACTCTTCCATTAATTTTCTCCATCTTCTTCTTCCTTCCTCCACACAACACCCAACCTCCATAGGCAAGTGCACCTTGCCACCAAATAGGAACCCTATTTTATTTGTCCATTAGTTAGATTAGGCCATGGTGAATCATATTAGAACTTGGCATTTTATGATTTGGAGTCTCCATTTTTTTAGATCTAAGTTTTAACCATTTTCAGATTTTCTTGGTTTTGATCTATTAAACTTAGATTTTTGCTTGTTTTGAGGCTTCCATGTGGAAGAGAATTCAATTTTACACAAGATAGAACTTTGAAAATCTAAATTTTATTTTGATTTGGCCAAGTTATGAAGTTTGGAAATTTTGGTGTTCTTGGGTTTTCTCTCTCGGCCTGCTGGAGAAGAAGACTTCGGCCAGCGCTCTTTAGCGCTGGACTGAACCGCGCCTACCCTTCCTCGGCCAGCGCTCTTTAGCGCTGGGCTGACCCGCGCTTGGCGTCCTTTGGCGAACCGCGCTCACTCCTCAGCGCAACCCGATCCCCTGCGCAGCTCACTCCAGTGCAGCTTGATCCCAGCGCAGTTCATCCCCCTGCACAGTTCATCCCCCTGCGCAGTTTATCACCCTGCGCAGTTCAATTCCTCCTGCGCAGTTCATAACCCTAGCGCAACCCGACCTCAGCGCAGTTCATTCCCCCTGCGCAGTTTATTCCCCTAGCGCAATCAGACCCTAGCGCAACCCGACACCAGGAACCCCAGCGGTACCTATTGGCCCCTGATGGTTTGGTTTTATTTCTTTAGGATTGGCATCTCTTTTGTGGATTAGAGCTCTGTGATCTTGTTTCACACAACACGACTGTCTTGACCCAATACGACCTGGCACGGTTTTGGTGTTTTGCTTATGACTAGTACAGTTTTCGTAAATTCTGTGATTATGATCCTAGTATTTCTGATCTTCTTAGTAGTAACCCGATGGGGTGCCCTTTTAACTTGTAAACTGTGATTCATGATTAATCTTGTAACTGGATAACTTGATAGTGGCCCGTGGCGGCGCACTCCTGACTTGTAACTTGACTTGACTTAATGCTGTTGCGATGGCTAATTTGACTCGTATAACCAACTCTGACACCGTGGGTGTTCATTCTTGCTGCTTCGTACAATCCACTTGTCTTGTCTTGTCTTGCATCATGTCTAGGACGTGACTCCCTGGTTACCACGGTCAGGGATTTGTACTGAATATGGATTAGGCTAATTACTAGATCAAACTATAGTTCATGGAGAATTTCCAGTCACAGGTGATCTCGTTATCTGGGCGCTTTAAATGGACTTATAGCCTGCCGACGAGTAGGGCACATTTCCAGCACACTGTCATGTGTTGCACCCTCTAAGTCTCCTAAGGGTACATTGTCTTCCGGGCAATGTACCCAACCATACTCTCAACCTGCGAAAGGATAACTGGATAGTCTGCAGGGCTTGGGACTGGAAATTTCTCATTTGCACCTTGTTAGTAATTAGGCATATGGTAACCCTAGTTAGTTAAGTAGTAAGCCGTAGTATTTATTTGGCCGTTTGTGAATGGATGGTGTCCAGCCCTGTCTAAGTTTCGTCTAGTCCCAGTACCTGGTTTCTCCTGAGCATGTTTGTTTTACTTATCTTAACAATAAATGGGTAGAGACAAGGTGCTATTCAGGCGAATGGTACAACCCCGGTCCTTGTCTGGTTAAGGGTTGTAACCTGGCTCACGGAATGGTTCCACGTCCCTAGTTATTTATTGTCCTGTTTTACTCGTTATTAATGGTACTTTCTTCTATTTTCCTTATGATCTGATATGCTGGCTTTCGTTCTTATTTTGTGGCATCCTTTGTGGCACTTGCTCTTTCTGGGGTTTGACCCAGCTGGTTTTATGTGGCCAGATTTTAGAGCAGCTCCCGAAGATCTACCGAACTTCCAGCCCAATGGTGACAACTAGACGGAATCCGGGCTACGAGTGGGTTTTCCTTTTTTGATTCGCTCACTATATTGTAAAATTATTCTTTTGAGGCATTTAGCCGACGAGCACTTGTTAGCTCGATGCATATTTACTTACTGTCTGCCTACGGGCTGTAACATGTTTAACAAATCCTAGGGTTGATCATGTATGACTGAACTCTTGCTAGTCTTAATATTTTATACGACTAGCTTCTTGATCATCCAATATGTAATGTATGGGACGCCTTGCTATTATATATTTGGTGCTCTGACATCTTGTAACTATTACTGCTTGCTTGAGATTGAGACAATAGGCTTGTTCATGACCATAGGAGACTGTTGGCTTGTAGTTAAACCCTCATATATCTAGACAGCCGTGACCGTATAGCGAGATGGATTCCATTTCAATATACGTAGCTGGCTATGTACGCCTCCGCTCTCCAGTATTCTGGTTCTGGGGCGTCACACTCGCCTCCCTCGGTTACAGACTCCACCGCAGAGGGAAGGTTGTCACCGGCGTAGCCTTCACCACCGGTTTGTCCTAAAATCTTGATCATTGCTTATTTTATGCCCTAAATTCTGCCTCGACATGATTTTAGTAAAATCTTCTAATTTTTGACAACCATACATGCATCCATCTCTCCAAAATTAGGGTTCTTTTAGGGTTTTCCGACGTGTTCGTCCACGTCGGCGATGATCTGAAAAGTGCTACATCATCGTTGACTTCTCTTGATTAAGTGAGTGATTTTGATTTAGATTTTTTCCCTAAAAAAAGATTTTACTGGGAATTCTTCTATGTGCGCTTCATGTTTGATGAAACAATTGTAAGTACCAAATGCTTGTGTTCTTTGATTTTTTTCTGTTTGTTCTTGTTCAAGGGAGTGTAATTGTATTTGGCGAGCCGAGTCCGAAGCCTCTCCACAGTCACAGCCGCGACCCGGCGAGGTGCTGTGCGTGCCTGCGAGCCGAGTCTAAAGCCTCCCTTCGGATTCTGACACTAAATTCTGGGGTATAAATTCTAAACTCTTGATTGATTTCAGTTTCTGGGTTTATTTTATTTGTCGATGATGTTGTTGGATCTCGATCCCTACATAAAAAGGATTTCGATCGACTAATACGTGTTGGGTTCGATTTTGGCTTGATGATCCTACGATTGTCTTTGTTTGTGAAGCACGAATGATCTTTAGATCATGTTCGGTTCTTTACTTGCTGTTGGATCATTTTCGGTTTCGGGTTACCTAGCTGCTGTTGGAATTATTTGTGATGCATGTATTGTTGGTTTGGGTTTCTTGTATAAATTGTTGCTTGGGTTCTCATTCCTATACTTGTTGTGGGATGTTGGTTTAGGTTTTCCCTATTGTACATGTTGGATTGGGAAAGATTTCTTTGCTGTAAGAGATGTTTTGCTATTTGGATTAAAATTGTTGGTTGGGTATCTATTATGCATGATAGGTTTAACTTGGTACTGTGGGTGTTTTTGTTGGGAGCTTTTCGATATAGATCACATGCTGGTATATATTAGTTGGGAGGATTTCTATTTCGAAAATGACATCTCCATTAGCATGCCTGCATCGTTGATTTTGGGACTACGTCCACTATGCCATGCCTAGATGTTTTACTTTATTTGTCGGTTTCGGTTTTTATTAGAGTACTCTGATACTCTCGGTTTTTCGATTTAAATCACAGACTCTAAAATTGACAGGCTCTAAAAGTGAGGGTTTTGCTTTCTTTTTCAGGGTTTTGCTATACATACATATGCTATGGACAGTCTTCATGTGTCCAAGTTGAAGCGTTATAAGTGTGCTTCTTCGCTACAGTATCTGTGAGATTTTTGATGTCGATTGTTTTGATGTAGCTAAAGTGTACTCTATATTGGATACTCTATATATTTTGAGAAGATGTATATAATGAAATGGAGAAATGTAGAATGGTAGCTAAAATACTCTATTTTGAGATAATGAAATGGAGAATGGTACTTTATATTACATTTCAATGCTTTGTTGTGAATATGGTTCAAAGTGGCTGTTTTCGAATTGAATTGAGCAGCGTTTGGAATGTCATGCAGTATAGAGCGTTATAAATGTGATACAACGACCATATACAGCGGTTTTTCATAACTGTCCATAATGCTTTGAAAATAAAACGTAGCAGAAATTCAACCTATTAATGACGGTTTTGGATGAATTATCTGTAACGCTTTTAAAAACATTTATAACACCCGATTTTATAATGCTTGGACTGAGAAAAAAAGCATCATGGTGTAGGCCTTTAAAAATGACAGTCACGCTGAGTTGATCAGGACAGAGTCAAGAGTCACGCTCAGTTGATCCAGACAATATTTACAAATCACGCTGGGGAGACAGCTCATCATTTGTCAGAGAGTAATTATGACTGACAGCACAACAGTCGAAGAATGTCTCTTCGTATGCCACGTATGCACAGAATTCGAGAGATCACAGCCGTCTATTGCGTGATTTTCGAAATCTTCTTCAGCAAGACTCAACCTTCGTCAAGTTGGCGTACCAAAAGAGCTTCTTGTCATTTAATGTGACTGACAAAAGCAATCACTACCAGAGATTTTGTGTCAGTCGAGGCACGCTGAATCAAGACAGCTGGCAGTTCTATCCCAAGTTTGCGTGGATTCTGAAGTTTTCTTCATCAAAGTCTGCGTAGATTCTGAAGCTTCTTGCCCCAAGTTTGCGTAGATTTTGAAGCTTTCTACCCCGAGTCTGCATGGATTCTGAAGTTTTCTTCATCAAAGTCTGCGTAGATTCTGAAGCTTCTTGTCCCAAGTTTGCGTGGATTTTGAAGCTTTCTACCCCGAGTCTGCGTGGATTTCGTCTTCACCAAGTCTGCATGGATTCTGAAGCTTCTTGCCCCAAGTTTGCGTGGATTTTGAAGCTTTCTACCCCGAGTTTGCGTGGATTTCGTCTTCAACAAGTCTGCGTGGATTTCATCAAATTGGAGTACGTGGCAGCCATGCCACTGATCTCTCGCCTGCGTGTCCTGTAACTTGCACACGACTCATGCATGATTGCCATGTGTCCAACAGTTACAGGCCACGTCCAGTAACTGCTCACAACCTTGCGTATGTTAAATCTTGCGTGATTTTTAACTAAGCACAGGCTGTGAAGACAGTTATCTTTTCAGTTATTATTTTTGACTCTATAAATAGAGTTTTTTTTCTCATTCATTGTACAGATACACTGATATCTACTGTCAAAATTTTGAGAGCTTTTCTTCTTCGCATAGTCCAAGGGATAAAGCGATCGTCTTCTAGATCGGATTCCTACAGTTGTAATTTTCCCAGAAACACAACAAATAAAGAGAATTTCTTTATGGAAAACAAATTGGCGACTTTGCTGGGGAAAACTATCTCCTCTTCTGAGATGGCAACAACTCAATGCGATACTTCGTCAATCGGCTCGACGAAGAAGGTGATGACGATCCAATTCGATCAACTCGCCTATGAAGAAATGCAGCGGGCTAAGAGTGGTAAGCCCACTACAGCCTCCATCATCACTGCCAAGTCGAAGGGGCACTCTATCTATGTCCCTAAGAATCAGTTGGCAGCTAATGGTGAAGTCTCTGCCACAGTGTCTGCTCCTAACACTGGCAAGAACTCTACTGCAAGCACGCACACTCTTGTGCGCTCGAAGATGACAGCAATCAAAGATCACGCTAACAGTACTAGCTCCTTAGCCAAATCTGTTCCAGTGTGTGTCTCCAAAGTTGAAAGTCACGCTGACAGTACTGGCTCCTTAGCCAAATCTGTTCCAGCGTGCAATTTCAACCTCAAAAGTCACGCTGACAGTACTGGCTCCTTAGCCAAATCTGTTCCAGCGTGCAATTTCAACCCTAAAAGTCACGCTGACAGTACTGGCTCCTTAGCCAAATCTGTTCCAGCGTGCAAATTCAACTCTAAAAGTCACGCTGACAGTACTGGTTCCTTAGCCAAATCTGTTCCAACGTATAATTCTAAAATTAAAAGTCACGCTAACAGTACTGGTTCTTTAGCCAAATCTATTTCAGCGTGTATTTCATCAGAGAAGAATAACTCCTTAGTTATCTCTTCTTCTTTACCGAGTTCTACTAGAACTGGGGGTGGTCTTCCATACAAAGTCCCTTCGAAAAGGAATAACTTTTTAGTTGTTTCTTCTGCTCCTGTAGTTTTTACTTCAGGAACAGCTTTGACTGATACTTTTGCTAGTCAAAGGAAAGGAGATGGTCTTTTGACTACTCTTCCTTCTGGACATTCTATGTCTCAAAATCTGAATGAGTTTAAGAAGAAATATTCCTTAATATCTTCTTCTATGACTTCTTCAAATTGGGCACAGAATCTGTCCATTAAAGAGGGTCTGTTACCAACTCCTAATCAAAGGAGTGGATCAACTCTTCCTTCTCTGCAAATATCCAGATCAATGGAAGGAAAACTTCATGTTTCCAAAATTAATGTGTTACCTTCCACTAACTTAAGAACAAAACTCAGCACTTCTGGTGTTAAGAAACCATACCAATTGGATATGAAGATAAAAGATCCAGATGCAGAGTATGCAAGAAATTATGTGGCTCACATTAATCACTTTTTGTATAATCAAGAGCCATCAAGACCCAAGAACAGGAAGTATATTCCTCAATCTTCACAAACAGATTTACGAGAACATCTTCAACAGAAGAGAAGGAGTAATTCTATGTCAAAGGAACATGCTGAATGTGACTTCTATCCAAGAGTCATAATTCAGTGCAGATGTCAATCAACGGTTCAAGACCATGGTAATCATGAATGTGACTTCCAGCCAAGAACCACAATGCAATGCAGATGTCAAACTAAACGACAGTCTGTCTTCAATCGGATTCAGTATGAACCTATGCCTGATGAAGATGAGCCTTTGTTTGCCTCTGTCAACATGACTTCTCGGGACACCGGGGGTAGAGTTGATAGTCCAGATGGAGTATATAGAAACACCAGAGCAAGAGTCCTGGCTTCTAGTCAAAGAAATTTGATCCCCGAAATTGATTCTGAATTCCTTGGAGAATCTAACTTTCCACCTCTTCCTACTGGGGGTAATTCTCCTATAGTTGACTTTGATGCACGAAGCAATGATTCAGAACAAACAACATCTACCAATTTATCAATAATTGCTCGTACAGTCACGACTTATATGGTTGATGGGAATACTGATGAACCTTCTTCTTCCTTGACTCCTCAAGATCAAAGAATTGCTTCTTTGGAACAACAAATGAAGTCTATGGCTGATACTATGAAGTCGATGTATGAACTCATAGCAACACAGATGCAAAATCGACAGACTGTACCAGATGCCATACCAGTTGATACTGATATAAGTCCAGTACAAGTTCCTCCAGCAGTACAATCCAATACTCCTGGACCAGCTCAACCAAACCCTAGTCTCTCTGGAGCTGGGGGTAGTGCTTACAATGTTGTTCCTCCTCCCAACTATTTTCTACAAATTATAACTCCACAATCTTCCGAAATTGTTAATGAAGAATTGAGGAATCTCAAAACTCAATTCGAGGCATTCAAACAGAAGGATGGTTTACAAAGGTTAGGCATCAAACAACCTTATCCGATAGAATGGAAGCAAGTATCGTATCCTCCTAAATACAAGCCTTCCACTATCTCATTCTATGATGGAACCACTTCTCCAAGTCAATTCATTAATCACTTTAAAGTGATGACTGATCAACTGCAACCAAGTGATGCCCTCCTTACTCGGGTATTTATTGGATGTCTCAAGGGAACGGCTTATGAATGGTATAGAAGTCTCCCAGATGGGAGCATTACCTCATTTTTCGGTTTCAAACAGATGTTTCTTGAACGGTTCTATGAAGGGCTCAATGACATGACTATGTCTGCTCTTATTAGAATTAAGCAGAAAAGTAATGAAACTACAGAAGAGTACATTGAACGGTTTCGAAGAGAAGCTCTGAAGATGCCTCTTGGAACTCCTGATGCTGTCACCATTGACACGTGCAAATCAAACTTGTTGCCAATCATCAGTATGTGGACAGGGTCCACTCAATTTCAAGATTGGCCTTCTTTCATAGTTAGTGCCAAAGCTGCGGAAATTAGTGCTGAAACCTTCAAAGGTTTAGGAGTGCAGATGACTCCTAAAGAAACAGGTCAAGGTCCTAACAATAAAAATAATGCTCGCAAAGGAAAAGAAACTCTTGAAGTTAATCTTCAGAGCAAAGATGCGTCAAATATTCAAACTCCTGCCTCTACAACTCAACAATCAAGAACACCTCACCCCAAAGAAGAAAATTCTTTTGATGATGACGATGTCCTTGGTATCTTTGAATGTCTGCTGAAAGGTAATAAGATACAATTACCTGAGATCAAGAAACCTGATGAAGCTGGTAAGACAGATCATCCTAAATACTGTCCATACCACAGAATGCTGGGTCACACAATTCGTACATGTTATGTACTGAAAGGAAAGATCCAAGAAATGATTAAGTCTGGAGCTATCTCTCTTACTCCAAAAGAGAAGACTGTCACTTCCAACGTCGTCTCTATGCAATTCGGAGATTTCCCTCCTCAACTCCTTGAAAGTGGGATCGTTCCTATTCCCAAGGCAACTCTTGAAATAGTAAATATTCCTCCTCCACAGTCTGAAGGTTTAGCACCAATCACTTTGGAGACTGGAGAAATCATGTGGATTCATCCTGATCTAATAACAGACCTTGAATCTCCTTCTTCTCAAAAGGTTTCTTCTCGAAAGTCCAAGAAGGCTGGAAAGATCAAGTCATGTCATATGACTTCTCTTGGGTCTACCTCTGACACAGAGCCAAAAGACAAAGAAGAAGCACTTGTTAGTGCTACTCGAACGGGGAAACCTTACCTAAAGGATTATTCTAAAAATCCTGAAGATCCTACTGATATCCCTTCAGCTGCTAAAGATGCTTCTAATGTTCCTCCTGAAGAAGAATCATCCACTGAACCTGTTCCTCCCAAGCCTACAACTCTGGAGAAAGGCAAACAACAGGCTCGGTTTGATAAGCCAATCAAGAAGTCCTCTCCTCTTGGACTTCAGAAACCTTATAATTTCGACATTTTAGCTCAGCTTGCTAATACTCCAGCTAGAATGTCTCTCTTTGAACTTCTACGTCTTTCCAAAGAGACTCGGGAGACATTAAGTGAAGCACTTCTACAAGCTGACTCTTGTCTTGCACAATTGAAGAAGCCAGATGCAGAACCTGCCACTTGCTTATATTGCAACAGTGTACTGGAGATTATCCCAAATATCACCTTTACACAAGACGACATGCTACTGGAGGATAATCGACATGACCGACCTCTCTATTATACTGGTTATATTGATACAATGAAGATAGATCGTATCCTCATTGACCCAGGGTCTGCTATAAGCATAATGCCAAAGAGTTTGTTGGATGAACTAAAAATTCCTCTTCACAAGCTCTCCAAGACGGTTACTACTATCCTGGGATTCAATCAAAGCCAAAGCGAGCCTTTAGGAAAGATTCATCTGAAGCTTCAGATAGGCGATTTCAGATCCAAAGTCACTTTCTATGTGATTGAGATCGTGGGATCCTATAATCTTCTTCTGGGGAGGCCCTTTCTTCATGAAAATAATGTGGTGCCCTCTACTCTTCATCAATGCTTTAAATACATTGATAGCAATGGAAGAGTACAAAAAGAAGTTGCTGATATAAATCCCTTCCATGGGGTTGAAGCTTATTTCAATGATTCCCGGATGAACAAAGAAGAGTATACAAGGATCATACAAGCCATGAAGAAAGAGGACGCACAAAGTGAGACTTTAATAATCCCTGTTAAAGGTCGAACTACTCAACAACAATCTTCCAAACTCTCTGGAGAAGGTTCTTTCATCATTCCAGTGAGTGGACGGATCTCTCCACTATCTCAGTCATCTACTCAAGATACTCTGCTAATTCCAGTTGGAGGGCGGACTACTCTTCCTACTCAAACTTCAAGGGAGCTCACCTCTTCTAAGCCATTTGTTATCGATCTTAATCGAAACAAAGCTTCTTCTTCTTCTCCCCCTTTAGTCATTGACTTGGCTAAAATTTCTAAGGCTCAGCCTTCTCCCAATGTAAATACTGCTGCTTTTACATTTAATAAAAAGTCTCCACCTTTGCAGTATGTTGATGTGTGTAATTATGTTCATAGTTATTTACATCTGTTAGATGACTTGAACACAATAACCATAGGGGTTGTACAGACTGTTCATACAGATGTATCCCTAGAACCTGTACAATCTTCATACTTTCTAGTTCCCAGCAGAAAGCCAGGAGACATTCCAATATTCTTCTACAAAGGGCCTCAAAATCCTTCTGATCTTGAAGATGATGACAAAAATGATGATACTGGAAGATTACAACTACGTCGTTATAGTCAGCAATCTAGAGACATCATCAAAAATATGGGCTATGACTTCAGAACTGGCCTCAATGATGGAAAAGGAAGAAAAATACCTGTTCGGATTCCTCCTTTGAAATATGGAAGGACAAAATACGGATTGGGTTATACTGCTCCTACTCCTTTCATCAATATTATCCATGAAGATCCCGAGTCTGACGAAGATAAGAGATCTGATTCTTCTAGTACCACTTCTTGGGATTCCGATATGAGTATCGGTGACTTCTACTGCAACATTCTGTCTTCCAACATGGTTTCCATTGACCATTCTGAAGAAAGTGATGAAGATGAAGAAGAGTTTGAAATCTCACCTGAATCAGAACAGTGGGCCCAAAGATTAGATAATCAATGGGAGTTCTGTTTCGAGCAAAAAGAACCTCCGACTGAAGACAAACTTGTTCAAATAGATGTTGGTGAAGAGGGATCTCCCAAACCAATATTCATCAGTGAAAGTCTTTCTGAAACTGATAAGCAAGACATGATCAAACTCATTCGTGACTACATCGATGTCTTCGCTTGGAGTTATGAAGATATGCCAGGACTTGATCCACAAATTGCAACTCACAAGCTCAATATCTTGCCGAATGTTAAACCGGTCAAACAACAATAGCGACGATTTCGTCCAGACATCATGGATGCAATTGAAGCTGAAGTCAATAAACTCATTACCTCTGTGTTTATTAGAGAGGAACAACATCCCGATTGGGTGGCTAACATAGTTCCTGTCCTTAAAAAGACTGGCAAGATCAGAGTATGCATAGACTTCCGCGATCTCAATGCGGCATGTCCTAAAGACGAATTCTCTCTACCAATCACTGATGTCATGGTTGATAATACCTGTGGATTTGAACGAATGTCATTCATGGACGGGTATTCTGGGTACAATCAGATCAAAATGTTTCCAGATGACGAGAAGCACACTTCTTTCAGAACGTCGATTGGTACATACTGTTATACAGTTATGCCATTCGGTCTCAAGAATGCAGGAGCAACTTATCAACGAGCTATGAGCACTATATTCCGTGAACATTTGCGGAAAACAGTCGAATGCTATGTTGATGATATTGCAGTCAAAAGTCGACAAAAAGAGGATCATATCCAAGATTTGAAGACTATATTTGATCTAATGCGTAAGCATCAATTAAAGATGAACCCTACTAAGTCCTTCTTAGGCGTCTCTAGTGGTAAAATTCTCGGCTTCGTCATTACCTCTAAAGGTATACACGTGGATCCCGAGAAGATCAAAGCCATCCAAGAGATGCGTCCTCCACGCACCTTAAAAGAGCTACGAGGATTTCAAGGAAGAATCGCTTATATCAGGAGATTCATCTCTAATTTATCAGGATGCTGCAGACCATTCAACAAACTTATGAAGAAAGGTGTTTCTTTTGTCTGGAATGATGAATGTCAGAAAGCATTCGATGATATAAAACAATATCTGATGAACCCTCCAGTATTGGTACCTCCCGTCTCAGGAATACCGTTCCTCCTCTATACTCAAGCAATGAGTCATTTATTGGGTGCATTACTCGCTCAAAAGAATCAAAATGGCCATGAACAAGCCATTTATTATCTCAGCCGCACTATGACCGGAGCTGAACCTCGATATTCACCGGTTGAAAAAGAATGTCTAGCTTTGATGTTTGCTGTCCAAAAGACACGTCATTATATCATTGGCCAGACTATTCATGTCATCTCCAGGATCAATCCTATACGGATCATGATGAAGAAACCCAGTATTTTGAATTCTCGATTGGCTAACTGGGGAATCCTACTAGCTCAGTATGACATGCACTATATTCCTCAGAAGTCAGTCAAAGGACAAGCTTTAGCTGATTTTCTGGCTGCTCATTCAATTCCAGAAAATTCAAAACTCTATGAAGAAATCCCAGATGAAGTCCTAGATTCAAATCAAATTGCTGAAGAAGATCCTACTTGGCGTCTATTCTTTGATGGAGCATCAAGAATTGGTCCTAATGGCGATATTGTCGCTGGAGTTGGAAATGTTCTTGTATCGCCAGAAGGTCTTGCTATCCAAAGAGCTTATTCTCTCGATCAGCCGTGTTCAAACAATGTAGCTGAGTACAACGCATTACTTATTGGTCTTCAACTCGCTAAACATCTGAATATTCAACATTTGGAGGCGTATGGAGACTCTAAACTCATTGTCAATCAGATCAGGGGTACTTATGAAGTTCGCCATCAAGATCTGGTTCCTTATCATAAAGCAGCTATATCTATGGCTTCTTCGTTTGAAGAATTCTTCATTGAACATGTTAGGCGAGCATGTAACACAGAAGCTGATGCTCTTGCCAATCTTGCGGCGGTGTTGGCTATTCCAATTAGACGTCAACAAATGATTGTTGTTCGCAATCGAGAATTATTTTATCTCGAAAACAATCTGATCCTAGGACTTCCAGTTGACATTGAAGAATCAACATCTCATGATGTCAATACAACAAGAGGATTTGGATTCAGTCGTAAATTGATGTCATCTTCTTCTGATTCCAGCATGGAATTCATCTTCAGTAACTCGACTGAGAATCAGAATACGGATAAAGATTGGAGACTTCCTTTCTTAGATCTCGTATTATATGATATTCTTCCAGATGATCCGAATGAAGCAGCATCTATCAGACGACGATCACTCAGATTCTATTACAATCATACAACAAAGACCTTATATCGTCGAGCCTATGATGGTTTACTCCTCCGATGTGTTGCCGATGACGAGGCTCAACAAATCATTCGCGAAGCACATGATAGAATTTGTGGAGCACATCAGCCTGGACCAAAACTTCAAGACCATATTCGACGTATGGGTTATTATTGGCCTACTCTGGTATCTGATGCCATCGAATATGCAAAGAAGTGTAAAGCTTGTCAAATCCATGCGGATTTTATTCATCAACCCTCGGAATTTCTACATCCGACGGCAGCATCATGGCCCTTCGAAGCTTGGGGCATGGACATTATTGGTCCGATCAATCCGCCGTCATCTAAAGGTCATCGGTTCATTCTTGCAATAACCGATTACTTCTCCAAATGGACCGAAGCCATTCCTTTATCTGAAGTTAAGACGTCTAATGTCATCAGCTTTATTAAGCACCACATCATCTACAGATTTGGTGTTCCTTGACGCATTATTCATGATAACGGACCACAGTTCGTCAGTCAGAAGTTTACTCGATTCTGTGACGATCACCGAATCAACAATGTGGCTTCTACCGCATATAATCCGACAGCTAACGGATTAGCAGAAGCTTTCAAAAAGATCATCATCAAACTCCTAAAGAAGTTTGTCTCTACTAACAAACGTAATTGGAGTGAGAAGCTCGAGGAATGTTTGTGGGCTTATCGCACTACAGTTCGTAATGCTACTAAATGTACACCCTTCTCTCTGGTGTATGGTTGCGAAGCTGTTCTTCCATTAGAGATTCAAATTCCTTCTTTAAGGATAGCAATCGCTAATGAACTTACTGCAGAAAATAATGATCGTCTTCGACTTCAAGAATTAGAAGCTCTAGATGAAAAGCGATTATCTGCTCAACAGAATATTGAATTCTATCAAGCTAGAATTTTAAGAGCTTTTAATAAGAAAGTCAGAATTCGGGCGTATCAAAAAGGAGAACTTGTTCTAACTGTCAGACGTCCTATGACTATGACTCATATGAGTAAGGGCAAATTTGACGCAAAGTGGGAAGGACCCTATATTGTGAGCAAAGTTTTCTCAAATGGAGCTTATCAACTCTCAGAATTGGATGGTCGAAAAGTTTTGATGCCTATTAATGGCAAATTCCTTAAAAAGTACTATGTATAAATGTAAATACTTGTAATCATCAGACAAATTCATGTTTAAAAATAAAATTTTTATTTTATTTTTATGAATGATGATACATGATATTAAGGAAGATCACTATCATCCTTCTCTACTTTTGGATGTGGGCCACTGCCGTCCTTCTTGAAGATGTGATCAGCAAAAGAGCCAAGAACCTCCTTGCTAGAACCCACGAGGAATTTGCAAGCGGCCATCCTCATGGCTTCCTCTTCTTCAGTCCTTCCTGGTTCGAGCAAGAAATCCAGAATGTCCCTTGGTGGCTTGGGTGCAGACGAACCTTCGCCTGCTTCCGTCTTCTTCGATTGAACTGGATCAGCAGGGTGTTCTTCAGTGCCTTTCTGAACTTTTGAGGCAATTTTCGTTTTCTTCAATGCTTCTTCAGACGACATTTTTATGTTTGAAAGAAGAAGTGTTCGTTCTTGTCAAATTTTTGCTATATTTATAGGCAGAAGTTCTACAAATAATGAAACGTCACGTTCATCCGACGGTTCATCCATCCATTAATTGCGTTCATCCGACGATTCATTCGTTCATTTATTACATTCACTCGACAGTTCATCTATTCATCATTTTCTAACGGTTCATCCGTTCATAATCTTCTATCAATTTATAAAGTGGGGATTCGTTATTGATCATGTTTTCATAACCTCTGAATCAATTCCGAATCTACTTACTCATTTGTCATGTTTTGACCTCTGCATAGAAATCAATCTATTTTTCTTTTGAGTTCCTACATATTATCACGTCCATAATACCTCTGATAATATCATATACTCTAAAACAGAAAAGAAGATTTTATTATCTATCATGTCCACAATTCATCCACAAATACAAATCTTTGAGCATAGAAGAATTGTCATTTCCATTCTCATTTCACCATAAAAAGTCTATTACATTTTCTTAGACTTTCTTACAAATCATAATGGAAATCTATTACAAATCTTGGATTTTCATTCTATGTACAACTGAGATCTATTTCTTCTTGGATCTTCTCTGGCAATCTCGTTATTTGTGGCAATTCCTGGGTGTCCAGCAGGAATCAAACTCTGGTCTTATCTCTCAGACGAGAGGAGAACCACAGAGTAGGGCAACACGAAAACGTGTTGCTGCCAATACAACTGGTGGATTGGGGGTAACCTCTCAAGGAAGACAGGAATATATCCAAACCTTGGGATACAATTCCTAGTTCTCCCGTGAAAGGAATTCTACTACCCAATTTTTCGGTAATAGAGTTGACTCCACCATCCAACTCTCGTGTATAAAGGCTCTTCCTACCATCTAAGGAAGACCCTTCTATCCCACGAAGAGTTCTGAGTTGTTTGATTTACGCGTCAAAAGCGTATGATCTCCCTGATGTAGATGTCAGCAGGATATTCTCCACAGCATCCACATCCCCAATGCCAGTTCTGAAGAAAATTTTCAGCCAAGTTTCTGCAGAAAGTATCAACAGAAATCATTCAGCGTGCATTTATCAAACAGAGACAGGCGTGTATTGTTCAAATCAGAAACAAGAAACAGAAAGCCTATCTTTAACAGCAAAAATAAGTGCACGTATTACACTGACTTACCTTCAAGTTTGGTGCTAAGGATTGGCAAACTCATGTTTGATATAGTGCGCAGAAGTCGAACATTAGAAAACATTGCTTTCTTGAGAGTGAAATCTCCTAAAAATTTCATTCTCAGAGAAGAAGAAGAGGGATGGGAGATGAGTATCTGCGAAACTCTTCCATCTATTTAAAGGGCAAAGTACAAGTCTATTCTTGGAAAAGATCCGCATAAATAGCGCTCGTAAACTGTGGAATGAGTGTCACGTGTGCTTTGGAAGACAGAGCAACATTGGAAATAGTCAAAGGGTGTTAATTAATATTCTTCATTAATGCACGTAGATCAAACACAGAAGTTGTACTTCATGCTTCAAAGGCACCGAGGGCCTTACAAAAGACAAAACGAAAAGTGCAACAAAAGCACAAAAGACACGCTCTATTTTCCAGAGTGACTGAGCTTGGTGCCTAGTTCTTCTACGTTCCTAACTCCCAGACGGTGCAACAGAGCTTTAAACATTTCACGCTGCTTTATGAGGCTGCACCCACCAGAAGAGGACGAGCCATCCAAGCCAAAATAGCTCAAGAAATTCTTGGCTAATTGCAAGGGATCATCTTTGAGTTCGAAGACAAGGGGCTCTGGCTCTTCACCCCGAAAAGTGGGGTCACCATGGGAACAAAAGCCCAACTTGCGTGCTTCTTCCTCAGCTTTCTCTTTTGGTGTCATGTTGACGTAAGATGAAGATTAAATGAATCCTCTCCCTGTTTATATAACAGAGCTCGCCGGCGGTTCATATTCCACCATAAACTGGATATAATCAGTCTCGGAAAATGAAGAGTCATCATGACATTTAATAAGTTCATTTGGATATTCTCAAAGAACTTCGAAGTCTTTCCGACTTCCAAAAAATTTGAAGTCATCTCAGCGTGACTGATTTCATTTTATCATCTTATTTTCAAAGTATTTCGAAAATTTTGAAGTCTTTTCAATTTTTCGAAAACTTTGAAGGGGGTCTTGTAGGCCTTTAAAAATGACAGTCACGCTGAGTTGATCAGGACAGAGTCAAAAGTCACGCTCAGTTGATCCAGACAATATTTACAAATCACGCTGGGGAGACAGCTCATCATTTGTCAGAGAGTAATTATGACTGACAGCACAACAGTCGAAGAATGTCTCTTCGTATGCCACGTATGCACAGAATTCGAGAGATCACAGCCGTCTATTGCGTAATTTTCGAAATCTTCTTCAGCAAGACTCAACCTTCGTCAAGTTGGCATACCAAAAGAGCTTTTTGTCATTTAATGTGACTGACAAAAGCAATCACTACCAGAGATTTTGTGTCAGTCGAGGCACGCTGAATCAAGACAGCTGGCAGTTCTATCCCAAGTCTGCGTGGATTCTGAAGTTTTCTTCATCAAAGTCTGCGTAGATTCTGAAGCTTCTTGCCCCAAGTTTGCGTGGATTTTGAAGCTTTCTACCCCGAGTCTGCGTGGATTCTGAAGTTTTCTTCATCAAAGTCTGCGTAGATTCTGAAGCTTCTTGCCCCAAGTTTGCGTGGATTTTGAAGCTTTCTACCCCGAGTCTGCGTGGATTTCGTCTTCACCAAGTCTGCATGGATTCTGAAGCTTCTTGCCCCAAGTTTGCGTGGATTTTGAAGCTTTCTACCCCGAGTTTGCGTGGATTTTGTCTTCAACAAGTCTGCGTGGATTTCATCAAATTGGAGTACGTGGCAGCCATGCCACTGATCTCTCGCCTGCGTGTCCTGTAACTTGCACACGACTCATGCATGATTGCTATGTGTCCAACAGTTACAGGCCACGTCCAGTAACTGCTCACAACCTTGCGTATGTTAAATCCTGCATGATTTTCAACTAAGCACAGGCTGTGAAGACAGTTATCTTTTCAGTTATTATTTTTGACTCTATAAATAGAGTTCTTTTTCTCATTCATTGTACAGATACACTGAAATCTACTGTCAAAATTTTGAGAGCTTTTCTTCTTCGCATAGTCCAAGGGATAAAGCGATCGTCTTCTAGATCGGATTCCTACAGTTGTAATTTTCCCAGAAACACAACAAATAAAGAGAATTTCTTTATGGAAAACACATAGTTTGCAATTAATGACGCTTTTTAGCCGTCATTAAAAGGTATTTTTGTTGTAGTGATACGGTCACGGCTGTCTAGATGTACGAGGGTTTAACTACAATCCATCAGTCTCCTATGGTCAATAACAAGCCTAAATGTCTCAATCTCAAGCAAGCAAGTAAAGTTACAAGATGTAAGATCACCAAATATACAATAGTAAGGCGTCCCAAATATTACATATTTAGCTGATTATGAAGCTAGTCGTTACAAAATGTGATGACTAGAAAGAGTTTAGTCATACATGATCAACCCTAGGATCTGTCAATCATGTTACAGCCCGTAGGCAGACAGTAATAAGGTATGCAATACGAGCTAACAGGTGCTCGCCGGCAAAATGCCTCAAAATAAATTTTTTACAATAGAGTGGGAGAGCCAAAAATAAACCCACTTGTTGCCCTGGTTACGTCTGGTGGCCACCATCGGGCTGAAAGGTCGGTAGATCCTCTGGAGCTGCTCCAAAATCTGGCCATACAAAACCAGCTAGGTCAGACCCCAGAAAGAGCAAGTGCCACAAAGGAGGCTTAACTTAAGAATTAAAACCAGCATATCAGAAATAAATATTAAAAATAGTTACAAAAGAGCTTGATAATAAAAGAACAACAACAGTCATAATAGAGTACGAGGGAACCATTAAAGTAGCCAGGTCACAACCCTTAAACCAAATAAGGACCGAGGTTGTAACCCTTCACCTGAATAGAACTCCGTCTCTAAATCTTGTTGGTAAGGTAAAACATAACAAGCGTGACGTGGGGTACAATAAGACAATAAACGAAGAGAGGACTCAGAACTGCTCCGGGAGCCAGGTTACAACCCTTAAACCAAACAAGGACCGGGGTTGTAACCCTTCTTCTGAACAGAACTCAGCCTCTGAATCTTTATTGTTAAAAGTGACAATTATGCGATCAAGCCTGCAATAATTGAGCACTGAAACTACACCAAACAATCGCTCCCGGCCAATTAGTGACTACGGCTTTCTACATTAGCTAACTAGGGTTATCACCAGCCTTAGTTACTAACAATATGCAGTGAGATGTTCCTCCAGCCACAAGCCCTGCAGCTAATCCAGGTTATCCAGGCGACTTGGATTTATTAAGCAGTGCCTCGTTTTTTTCTATATATTAGTGAATCTAGACTTGTGCCCTACTCGTCGGCAGGCTGCAAGTCCAATAATGGTGGCCGGGATAACGGAATCGCCTGTAACTGGAAAAATATCTCATGAGTACTGAATTATTCTAGTTATTAGCTTAGCCATTTACAGTAGGTACCCATGACCGTGGTACTCAGGAATCTCTGTCCTAGACATGATGCAAATATTACCGGTTCAATTGTACAAACACAATCATCCACGGTGTCCAGGCCATTCAATCTTGTCATGACATGCTAGCCGTCGCAACAGCCTTTGGGATATATATTATGTCATGTTCACTGTCAGGAGGGCGCCACGACGGGTCACTATCATGTCATGTCATTTGTCAAAAGTGCACCACAACGGGTCACCATCGTATCCGGAAACATATTTAAAATTAATATGGCACAAGCATACATGTAGTAATTAAATATTAGCAGGAACAAGAGCTGTGGAGGAATCATGCGGCTCAGGAGACGGGGCATGCGGCAGAAGAAATTAGGACTCATGCGGCTCATGAAAAACTTGCCGCATGAAATTGTCATGCGGCCAGCCAATAAATGTTGTTACTATACAATATGCGGCCAAGAGTTAAATAATTACACATGCGGTTAAAAGCAATAAGGTAAATGCGGCCACACAAATAATTGAAGGGGGCATATACAGCCAACCATATAAATGTACATGCGGCCACAAATTAAAACCATACAATAAAGCTAATGGTCATGCGGCCAAAGCAAATGCATACAAGCAAATGGCCATGCGACCAAAGCTAATGGCCATGCGGCCAAAGCAAATACAAGCAAATGGCCATGCGGCCATGCAAGCAAATGGCCATGCGGCCATGCAAGCAAAGGGCCATGCGGCCATACAAGCAAATGCTCATGCGGCCAAGCAAGCAAATGGCCATGCGGCCATACAAGCAAATGCTCATGCGACCAAGTAAATAAACACTTGTATGTGGCCAGCAAATAAGCATTTGCATACGGCCAACAATATATTAACGGCCATGCGGCCAGAAATATATTTGCTAAGTAACAGCTAGCAAAATACAACTGCGGCTAAGCAACACAATGTTGCATGCGGCCAAAAGTGCAATTAATGGCTTCCACAGAGAACATGTCCATGGAAAATACCATGACCTCCATGCTCTACCAAACAACAATTGGAACCCAAATCCAGACTCCCATAGGTCAAATTTGGGTAAAATAGAATTCTCTACAACATGGAACCATCAAATAACAAAAATATGCAGGTTTGATAGATCAAAACTTATGAAAATCAAAAATACCACAAAGCTAGATTTATAAGAAATTAACCACGAAAATGAAAAATGCTAAGTACTAAAGTGGGTTAGAAACACATAAAAAAGTCAGTGGAACAATATAATAGAATTCCTCCATGAAGCAAGATGTACTTGCCTAAACCTTCCTGGTAGGTGGAGAGTAATGGTGAGGAAGAAAAAGAGTGAATGAGGAGAGAGAAAGAGTGTTGGGTTAATAAATGATGATGGTGGTGGTAGGTAGGGGTTTGGTTCACAAATCGAACCAAGCCAAACAAGCCGAACCGAATCAAGCAATAAAATGCCAAATAAATCATTCGAGAGGACATACAATACGAGTCAAAATACGTATACGTATACCAAAATACGTAATACGAACCATGGTCATTACAACTCTACCCACCTTAAAAGAATTCCGTCCTCGGAATTTAATCAAGAGGCTAGAGATGCAAGGACAAGCTATACTAATCACAGGCAAGCTATACTAGTCAAGCAATCAAGCAATTATTCATGCAAGCAAGGAATCAAATGCATGAGGCATAAGAAAGATATTATACCTCACGAGTCAAACAGGTCAGGATATCGCGATCGGATATCATCCTCACGCTCCCACGTTGACTCACCCAAGGAGTGATGATGTAATGCCCGTGGTTCGTATTAAGTATTTCGGTACACGTGTATATGTTTTGACTCGTATTGCATGTCTTTCTGCTTGATTTGTTTTGGCATTTCATTGATTGGTTTATCTCGGTTCGGTTCAGATTGTTTGGGCTTGGTTCGGTTTTGTTGTGAACCCACCACACCTACCACCACCACCCTCATTTATATCCCCCTACTATTTTCTCTCTCCTCATTTATTCTTCTTTTTCCCCACCATTACTTCTCCACCAACCTGAGAGAGAGAAGTTGTAGGCAAGTACATCTTGCTTCATGGAGGAATCCTCTTTTTTATTGTTCCACTGTCTTCCTTATGTATTTCTAACCCACTTTAGTACTTAGCATTTTTCATTTTCGTGGTTAAATTCTTGTAGATCTAGCTTTGTGGTATTTTTAATTTTCAGGAGTTTTGATCTATCAAACCTGCATGTTTTTGCTATTTGATGGTTCCATGATATAGAGAATTCCATTTAACCCAAATTTGACCTACGGAAGTTTAGATTTGGGTTCCTATTGTTGTTTGGATGAGCATGGAGGCCATGGTATTTTTTATGGACATATTTTCTGTGGGAGCCATTAATTGCACTCTGAGCCGCATGAGCATTTCCTAGCTCTGACCGCATGGCCTTTCTTGTTTATGCGGCCAGGGCCATTTAAGTTGCATGGCCTTTTAAATATTTGCTTGCATTAATTAAGTTGCTTGCAAGCTTGCATGCATTTGCATGCAACTTGCCTGAACCGTATAGGCCATTCTTGGCCGCATGGCCATTTGTTATTGCTGGCCACATATGGCCTTAGCTATTCTTGGCCGCATGGGCCTTTGGCCATTAGCATTAAATATTGCCAAGTGAGCCGCATGGCCTTTGGCCATTAGCATTAAATATTTGCATGCATTAAATAATTGTCATTTGCATTAAATATTTAGCATACCACTTCTTGGCCGCATAAGCCAGCAGACCACTTTCATGAGCCGCATAGGCTATTATACTTGTATTGGCCGTATGGGCCACTAGATAAAGCAGTTGGCCGCATATGGCCATTCTAAAGCAGCTGGCCGCATATGAATTAACTTGGCCGCACAAGCCATGGAATATTATTGGCCGCATGGATCAGCTCAACCTTGGCTGCATGGAACAGTGCTTGAGCCGCATATGCAAGCATTTGCTAGCATACGAACACGCATGGCCCATATTTATTTTAATGTATTAGCATATTTGGCATGCATCAACATGAAGTACTTACAACAGCAAGTGCTTGCATGAAAACAGTACTTGGCCGGATGGAACATTTCTCCATTAATAATAGCTTTGGCCATTCAAACAATTGCTCAGCCGTATATGGCCAAGTGAGCCGCATGGCTGTAGGAGCGTAAAAAGTGCTTCATGGACCAAGTCAAAGAAGTTGAGAACTTTACGCAATTCAAACTAAGTCAAAATCAGACTTTAAGCGAGCTACTCTACGCAAGCTACTTTACGCGAGTTACTCTCTACGCGAGCTATTCTCTACGCGAGAAATCTTTTACGCGAGAGTTATCCTCCAACTTTACGCCAGGGACAGGCTGTCAGGCTGCATTTATTGAGCATAATTTTTGATCTGACAGCAGGATTTTCTGACAAAAACAGTGCACAGAAGCCGAGAGGATTTAATTTACACTAAACCCAACGCTTGTCGTTTAGTTTGCAGATGGGCTACTTTACGCTCAATAAACTGCTTCTTTTACGCACGATAGCTATTTCGAGCTTTTACGCTCAAGGATATTGTGTGCGTAAAGTTTATTTGAGCTAATTTTACGCTCAAGGCTATTTTTAGCCACTTTACGCTGGAAGTTTATTTTGGGCTATTTTTACGCCCAGTCTGCTACTTTACGCAGGGAGTATATTTTGGGTCATTTTTACGCCCGAACTTTCTTGATTACACGAGAACGTGGTTTGCTTACGTGGCTTTCATGCCACACTTATCGAGGAACGTGTGTACGTGCTCTCCCCATTTTGTTGAAGTAATGGGACACGTGTCAACATGAGTAGAGGATGATTTACATCGTGGGTGACAGTTACTCGCGTAGAGACCCGATTTGGTTGCTTTTTACACACAAAGGGACAAGTCTATAAATAGACTTATTTTTCACATAGATATCATCAAGACATCAATAGAGATACAGGAGAGAAGATTCTGAGAAAACTCATATTTTCAGAGTGATATTCCCAGAAGCATTTCTTCAACTTTTTTTCAAGAACAGGGTGAAGCAAAGCAAGAAAGCATTCGACTGTGCCATCAGTGCCGTTGCTCGATACCTTTCTGGTGACTTAGTTCTTCCGATTGTTCGTCTTCTTCAAGTAGTTTTCTTCATCATCATCGTATGGTCCAAGGAACAAAGTGATCGTTCTCAGATCAGACTTCCATAGCAATACTTTCCATAATATTTGTACTTTTTGTACTTTTTTTAGTTTTCTTTCAAAATCCAATTTTTAGGCATTTTGTTAAATGAAACAAAATGACGACTCTGCTGGGGACGACCTTCTTCTTTGATGAGAAGGCAATTGCTCAATATGATGATGTGTCGGTCGGATTGACAAAGAAGACTCTGGTTGTGCACTTCGACCAGACTGACTACGAAGAAATGCTCCGAACTGGGGGTAGTACTCGCTGCTCCAATGTTCAGAAATCGCGGAAGGCGCAAAAAGTTTGGATTTCTAAGTCCAAACCATCCTCGGATCTCCCTGTTGTCTCTGAAGGCAAAGGAATCCTTCCTACTCCTGTTGTGAAGACTCCCGTCGGTGACGAGGACGTCTCTACTTCAGTGATGCGCCCTGGGCGCAAACATCAGTCTCCCGTCTGTGACGTGGCAGACTATCAAGTTTTACGCTATGCGCGTAAAAATCAGGTTTTACGCTCTGTGCGTAAAAATCAGGTTTTACGTTCTGTGCGTAAAAATCAAACTTTACGCTCTGTGCGTAAAAACCAGTCTCCCGTCTGTGACATGGTAGACACCCAAACTTTACGCTATGTGCGTAAAAACCAGTCTCCCGTCTGTGACGTGGTAGACACTCAAACTTTACGCTCCATACGTAAAAATCAGTCTCCCGTCTGTGATGTGGTAGACACACAAGCTTTACGCTCCATGCGTAAAGAAAAATCTTCCGTCTGTGACGTGGCAGATACTCATGTTTTACGCTCTATGCATAAAGGTAAATCTCCTGTCGGTGACAGAGTAGATAAAATTTATAATGATGCCTCTGCATCTAAAATGAATTTACCTACATGCATACAGCGTAAAAATATGAATTCTATTGTTGGTAAAACTTCGGTTTTCCACCAACAAACTTCTTACACTGCTTTACGCAAAGTTCCAAACCTTCAAATTATACGTAATGCTGATGGAGCCCTCTCTGCACAAAAATCTCAGGATTTACGCACGCAACTTCAGACACGTAAAAACGCTCAGTTTGGTTCTGCTAATGCAGCCAGTAATCTTCTTTATACACAAGGGAATAAACGATTTTCTGTCCCAAATATAATAAAGAAGACTACTTCTTCCACTCCTTCCGATTTACGCGAGCTGCTTGTACAAAAGCATAAAGACAGAAAATCTCTTGTGGCACTCTCCAAAGAAAATCACCATTACGAGTGTCACCAGATTGTAATCAAGTGTTGCTGTTTAGCTTCTAAACGATCAGTTTTGATCGGTTAGGCTATAATATGCATCAGCAATCAGTTGATGACCAGGAACAAGAGTCGTCATATGCATCAGTTAACATGGCATCTCATACCAATAGAGGACGACGTCCAAGACGCAATTCGTCCCAGACTCCTGGTCAATAACAGTTCAATCGATTTCTTGATAATTTCGAAGGAGTATATCAGAATACCCGTTTGAGAAGTCAAAGACAGTTGCAAACCTCTGATTCAGAGGCTGGGGGTACCCAGTCTTTGGAGTCTAAACTGATAGTGTTGATTCATACCTCTATACTAATCCCTCTGTATGTTCAAGGAAGGTTGAATCCTATGCTATCAGGGATGAACCGGAGACGTAAACTGCTAATACAGAACAACGTCTCTCTGCGGTTGAGCAGTCGCTGAAGGACATACTTGCTATGATGTAAAGTATGCATCAAATAATAATGACTCAGCAAATTGCTCAGCCAGCAGTGATAACTCCGGTGCAGGTAGCAGCACAAACTCAAGATAGTCAAGGGGTTGATATACCCTTGAATAATCTTAGTCAGGAGCCTGTTATCAGTCAAAATTCTGTATCTCCAGATCCTATTATTCCAGAAGATGTACCACCTCCGGTGGAGGTCACGGTACATCCAACAACTATTCAATCGAATATGCTTCCTCAAACCAGTGAAGCTATTCAAGTAGTGCATGAGCTAAAAGCAAAATTTGAAGTTCTGAAGCACAAAGATCAACTCCAGAGGTTAGGGATTAAGCAACCTTATCCTCCTCATTGGAATGATGTACCCTTTCCTCCAAAGTTCAAGCCACAATCCATGGTGCTATTTGATGGAAAGGCATCTCCTAGTCAATATATCAATTACTTTGATATTATGACTGTACATTTGCAGAAGAATGATGCTCTTCTTACCCGAGTTTTCATCAGGTGTTTGACGGGTTCAGCTTACGACTGGTATCGTAGTCTACCCGACAATTGTATTTCATCTTTTGACGAATTTAAAGCAATATTTCTCTCCCGTTTATATGAGGAAAGAATGGATATGAATATATCCTCCCTAATAGAAATTAAGCAAAAGGAGAAAGAAAATACTCGGATGTTTATAGAACGCTTCCGACAGGCTACCTTGAAAATGCTTCCAGGCATACCAGATTCAGCACTGATCGATACGTGCAAGATGAATCTGCGACCATCTATTGCTGTCTTTACGGGTTTCCAATTCACAGATTGGGCCTCGTTTATCATAGCAGCAATTTCAGCCGAGACCAATGGAAGGTTGGCTCGTGAACACGGGATGATCTTCGCTTCAGAGGATAAAGGAAAGAAAAACTCTTCAGGTAATAATTTCGACAATCATAATGGAAAAGACAAAGAAACCTTAGTAGTTAATCTTTCAAAACCCAAAATGATGCTGAATAATCAAGAGTCTTCCAAGCCAAAAGAAGAATATTCTTTCGATGACAGTGATATTCCAAAGATATTCCAATATCTGGTAAAGAGTGGCAAACTCCAGATTCCAGAGCCGAAAAGGCCTAATGAGGTGAATCTGACCGATAATCCCAAGTATTGTATCTATCACAGATACATAAATCATTCTAACAAGGCTTGCTATATCTTGAAGAAGAAAATCCAAGAGTTGATAAATGCCAATGCCATCGCTTTAACCAACGATGAGCATACGGTCACAACCAATATGATCTCTCTTCAATTTGGAGGTTTTTCTTCACAGCAAGTCCCAGATGGAATTGTCCCAATTCTAAAGGCGACGATGAAGATTGTGAATATCCCGCCTGCCAGAGAGCAAAATGAAAGACTTTTGTCTCTTACACTAAAAAATGGTGAAATCATGTGGGTACACCCTGATTTAGTGCCTAAAATAGAGAATGAAGGTAAAACTTCAAAATCCAAGAAAGATAAAAAAGTCAAAACCTGCAACATGATTTCTCATGTTTTAACCCCAGACCATGATGATTTGGATCATTTGTGGGGTGGCATTCCTTTGGAGGATAGACTGAGGGGTTTGAATATATGCCCTCCAAGTTTGGCTCCTCCTACCAAACTCAAGCTTACTCATCGACAATGGTTAGCAATGAATAGTATCCCCTTATACAGGGCACAAAAGGTCTTTGCTGCTTATGAGAAAGCTCCTATAGGGATTTTTCCTTCTATCCCGAGTATTCCTCCTTCTCTTGTGGCTACAGAGGTTTCTATTCCTCCTTCTACAGAAGTTTCTATGCCTCCTTCTTCTCCTGTAGTTACAGAGATCTCTGCTCCTTTTTCCTCTGTTAAACCATCTATTGAAAGTTCGCTACCCATTCACTTGTACAGTCAACAATCAGTCCATCTCATAAAAAGGATGGGCTACGACTTTCAAAAGACGGAAGGCTTGAATTATGATAAAGGAATGTGACTTCCTTTACAACTTCAAAGTCAAAAATCTACTGTTGGATTGGGTTTTGAGGTTCCTCATAAAAATCCTCGTAAGAAGAAGATTAAGGAAAAGAAGACTAAATCCTGCAATATGGTACTTCATTCTCCTGAGTCTGAAGAAGAAACCTTTGCTGGTACGAGATCTGGGAAAGAGTACCACAAAGATTATGAGGGATCTTCCAAAGAAGCGGAAGACGTTGTTGAAACAATTTCAGCTCAACCATCTCCTGTTCCTGCTAAACCATCTGTGGTTAAGAAGGAGAAACAGAAAGCAATACGCTTTGACGTTCCGTTGAAATCTGCTTCAAATCAAGGGGTGGTGATGAAACCTTACAAGTTCAATATTCTAGCCCAGTTAGCTAATACTCCGGCTAGACTCTCTATCTTCGAGCTACTTCGTCTTTCCAAAAAAAGTCGTAAAACTCTGAGTGAAGCTTTGCTACAAGCAGATTCATGCTTAGCTCAACTCAAGAGTCCTGACAATATACCAGTATCATTTCCACAGTGTCACAGTGTGATGGAAGCAATTCCCAATATCACCTTCACACAAGAAGATATGCTGTTGAAGCATAATAAGCATGACAGGCCTCTGTGCTATAGATGATATATTGAATCCACTGAAATTGATAGAATTTATATCGATCATGGGTCTTCTATTAGCATTATTCTTCAGAGTATGCTACGACCCTTGAGGATCCCTACTAGTGATTTGATTTACACTAGTACCACAATAGTTGGTTTCAACTCTGAAAAGAGTAAACCACTGGGGAAGATTCGTCTGAAGATTCAAATTGGTGATCTTCGAACTATGGCAATTTTTTATGTTATCAACTCAGATGTATCTTACAACATCCTCCTTGGAAGATCGTGGATACATGAGCATAACATTGTGTCTTCAACTCTCCACCAATGCTTCAAGTACGTGGATTCTCAAGGGGTTGTGAAGACTCAATTTGCAGATATCAATCCTTTTAAGGGTGTTGAAGCATATTTCTTTGATTCAATACTCTATAAGCAGAAGCATGTGAAGGAGATATAAAAAATGGCCGAAGATCGATCATCTGTCGAAGATCAATCTGTCAATGAAGATCCTCTGGAAGAGTAACCTTTGAGGATTAAAGTCAAAGGCCGAATCCAACCCCAACCTGTCAATGATCAATATTTGGTGATCAAGGTTAAAGGAAGAACTCGGGCTTCATCTGAGGAAGCTGTGAAGATTCCAGTCAAGAGCCAAGTTCAACCTCTTATGATCAAGGTCAAAGAATGTACTTTTCGTACGAATGATCCAGAACCACCACTGATCATCAACCTTGGCAAGTCTACGCAGAAGACGGATGACGGTCCATTAATGATCAATCCGAAGAGTAGTAGTCAACTTATAAATGATGTAAATATTGATCATTCTGTACTTTCTAATATCAATAAAGATTTCCTTTTGGAGTATATGGCTGTCAAATTCATTGAAAGAATGACTTTATCTTCTGATGATCAAAGTCATCATAAAAATGATATAAATACAGAGGAAACCTTATACATTGACTATCAGGAAAATTCTTTTCCTCCTCATGTCGATGTTGGACCTTATGCTCAAAGGTTTCTAACATCTTCTTCCTATTTTCTTCCTGTAGCCGCTCCATCACAAGCTTGTGTAACTTATAGACGTCACGAAGAATCTTATTTCGTGATTCCGTTTGATAAGAAAAACAAGCGCCAAATTGTGTTTGGTCTGGCTAAAAATATCCATGTTATTCAGACAGATGATCTTAGAGATAAAGATAAAGGAAGAATCCGAATTGACAAATATAGTCAACAATCTCTTAAGATTATCCAGAACATGGGGTATGATTTGAAGACTATATATGCAAGGTCTCAATCAAGACAAGGGTAGACGGTTACCATTATATGGTGATCCGTTTTACCAGAAAACTCGTCATAGGTTGGGATACGATCCATCCCACATGTTTAACGAGGATATACAAGAAGAATTTTCTTCTAGTTCTTCACAATCCTCAGATTCGGAAGAAATCCAATTCATCGAATCAGATACATCCCACACATGCAAGGAAGATATGGATGAAGAATGTTCTTCCAGTTTTTTACAATCCTTATATTCTGAGGGAAACTATTATGATGAATCTGAGTATATATTCTCAGTTAATATGGTTCAAACTGATGGTGAATCAGAACCATTTGAGAATGACCCTTGGGCACAATAAATGGACACTCAATGGGAGATTCGTTTTGAACAATGACAGCCACCTACAGAGGATGAAATTGTCCAGATTGTTGGAGACGGAACTACGTTCAAGCCAATATTCATCAGTAAAAACCTCTCCGAAGATGAAAAGGAAGAGTTGATACAACTGATTAAAGAATATATTGATATCATTGCATGGAGTTATGAGGATATTCCGGGTCTAGATCCTAAAGTAGTTACTCATAAACTCAATATTCTTCCTAATGCCAAGCCTGTGAAACAACAGCAGCGACATTTTTGACCAGATATGATGGACACAATTGAAGCAGAAGTCAAAAAGCTGATCACATGTGGCTTTATTCGTGAAGAACAACACCCAGATTGGGTGGCCAATATTGTTCCTGTTATGAAGAAGAATGGAAAAGTCAGAGTTTGCATAATTTTTGGGATCTTAATGCAGCCTGTCCAAAGGACGAATTTCTACTTCCGATTATCGATGTCATGATAGACAATACATGTGGTTTTGAGCGCATGTCTTTCATGGACGAATTTTCGGGATACAATCAAATTAAGATGCATCCAGAAGACGAAAAGCAGTATGTCGTACACCCCTTGGAGTCTACTGCTATACGGTTATGCCGTTTGGACTGAAAAATGTCGGTGCTACGTATCAACGGGCCATGAGCAGCATCTTTCATGAACATCTACGAAAAATAGTTGAATGTTATATAGATGATATTGCTGTCAAAAGTCGATCAAAAGATGATCATATTCAAGACTTAAAGACGGTATTTGAGTTGATGTGCCAACATCAACTGAAGATGAATCCCACTAAGTCTTTCTTAGGGGTTTCCAGTGGCAAGTTTTTGGGATTTGTTATCACTTCTCAGGGTATTCATGTTGTTCCTGACAAAATCAAAGCAATTCTTGAAATGCGTCCTCCACGTAATCTAAAAGAACTTCGTGGTTTCCAAGGTCGCATTGCTTATATCAGGAGATTTATATCCAATCTTTCTGGGAGATGTCAACCTTTCTCCCGTCTATTAAAGAAAGGTGTATCATTTATCTGGGATGAAGCATATCAAAAAGCCTTCAATGACATCAAACAATATTTTACAAATCTACCTGTTTTGGTACCTCCAATGGTAGGAAGACCATTTTTGCTATATGTTCGAGCCTTAGATCATTCACTTGGTGTTGTTCTTGCACAAAAAAGTGACAAAGGTCATAAACAGGCAATTTATTATCTTAGCCAAATGATGGTCGGAGCTGAACACAGGTATACTCCTGTAGAAAAAGAATGTCTGACCTTAGTTTTTGCTGTTCAAAAGACACGACATTATGTGTCAGGACAGACTATTCATGTCATCTCCAGAATAAATCCTATTCGGATATTGTTGAGAAAACCGAGCATTCTTAACTCCAGATTAGCCACCTGGGCGATGTTGCTCACTCCTTATGACATGGTCTATGTACCTCAAAAATCATTAAAGGGTCAAGCATTAGCTAATTTCTTAGCAGCTCACCCTATACCTGAAACATCTAAGCTATATGAGGACATTTCAGATGAAGTTGTGGATTGCAACATGACTTTGAAGGATGACATTTGGCAACTATATTTTGATGGAGCATCACAGGTTGGACCTAAAGGAAATATTGTCTCCGGAGTAGGCATCATCCTGGTCTCTTCCGACAAAATGGTCATATACCGTGCTTATTCTCTTAATGAGCCATGCTCCAACAATGTGGCAGAATATAATGCGCTGCTAATTGGTCTCCAAGTAGCAAAATAATTGGACATCGAGTTCCTGGAAGCTTATGGAGATTCTCAACTGATTGTTAATCAGGTCAGAGGGACATATGAAGTTAGGAATCCTGACCTCATCCCTTATCATCAAGTGGTAATTGAATTGGTCCTTTCATTCAAAGGATTCTTTATCGAGTTCGTACCACGTTCTCAAAATTTGGAAGCTGATGCTCTTGCTAGATTAGCCGCAGATTTAGCTGTTCCAATTAGAAGATAAAATACCATCACTTTATTGGATAGGGACTTATTCTGTGTAAAGAATAACTTGCATATTAAGCATAGTTATACTACATAATCAAGTTCTCAACAAAGGGATTGGAGAAGTCCATTCATTGATTATGCGGTTCATGGGATTTTACCTGAAGATCCAAAAGAAGCTGCATCAATCAAGAGACGATCATTTCGATTCTACTATGATTCTTCCTTACATATGTTATATCGTCGTTCTTATGACAGACTTTTACTACATTGTCTCTCTGAGAGTGAAGCTAAGCAAACACTCCGTGAAGCTCATGATGGTGTTTGTGGTGCTCATCAACCAGGTCCGAAATTACAGGACCGCATTCGAAGAATGGGGTATTATTGGCCTTCCATGATAGCGGATGCTGTGGATTATGCCAGACGGTGTAAAGCGTGTCAGATTCATGCTAATTTTATTCACCAACCATCTGAATTTTTATATCCTACAGAAGCTTCATGGTCCTTCGAAGCTTGGGGCATGGATATTATTGGTCCGATTAACCCTCCTTCTGTCAAGGGACATCGGTTTATATTGGCTATAACCGATTACTTTTCTAAATGGGCGGAAGTGGTTCCTCTTGTTGAAGTGAAAACATCTAATATGGTTAGCTTCATTAAACACCATGTTATTTATCGTTTTAGGATTCCCCGAAGGATAATTTATGACAATGGACCACAATTTGCCAGTCAGGTATTTTATTGATTCTGTGACAAGAATCGGATCCAAAATCTGGCTTCTACGGCCTATAATCCAGCTGCTAATGGTTTGGCCGAAGCTTTCAATAAGACAATCATTAAACTTCTCAAAAAGTATGTCTCTTCTAATAAACGTGATTGGAATGAGAAACTTGGAGAATATTTATGGGCTTACCGAACAACAGTCCGAACTCCTACTGGTTTTATACCATTTTTACTGGTTTACGGATGTGAGGCTGTACTTCCGCTGGAAATCCAGATTCCATCTCTTAGAATAGTCATTGCTAATGAGCTAACTATAGAGAATAATGATTGGTTGAGACTTCAAGAACTTGAAGGATTGGACGAAAAGCGTCTTCAAGCGCAACAGCACATTGAGTTATATCAAGCCTGCATATCTCGAACTTTCAATCGTAAAGTTAAAGAGAGGTATTTAAAGTCGGTGAGCTAGTTCTAGCTGTTCGAAGACCGATGGTGATGACTCATAAGAGCAAAGGGAAATTTCAAGCAAAACGCTGTCGAATGCCTATTATAGCGAAATCTGTCCGCTATAAATGCCCCTGCTATAATTGCCCCATGTACAGGAACACTATAAAGTTATAGTGTTCATAAAAGCTATTGATTGTTTATAGCGTTCTACGACGCTACAGTCTGTTTATAGCTTTCAGAAACGCTATAGGACCTTTATAGCATGGAGGAACGCTATACATAGGTTATAGCATTTACGAACGCTATAGGAATGTAATAGCATACATGAACGCTATTGAGGTGTTATAGCGTACATGTACGCTATAGTATTTACATAGCATGTACGAGCGCTATAGTTTATCAACAACGTTATAAGTTATTTATGGCGTCATGAACGTTGTTGATATATGTATATATCTCATTTTTTTAGCGTTTCTTTCGCGCTATTATATGTCCACCAATAATAGCTTGTCAGAATGCTAGCAGAATGCTATAAAGAAACAATTTGCAGAATGTAGCACATTAGTATTGCAGTACATTAGTATCAGCACATCAGAATAGCATTGCAGATATACAAAATGCCACAGATATCTATTGCATATATACACGAAGTAGTACCAAACATATATCCAAAAATATATCCAAACATGTCCAAAAATTGTTTCAAACATATGTCCAAACATATAGTAGAAATTATTTCCATACATATATGCCATGTAGAACAACGAAGTAGTACCAAACATATATCCAAAAATTAAACATTAACAGCGTACGTAGTCAGCGTTTAATTGTTTTCATACATATACCTAAAATGTTGCATAAACAAAATTTAGCTCGAACCCTTTGAGCCTATCCACAACCAAAGCTCCTCAAAAAGCATTCTTTTACTTCATCCAACCTACACAAATATAAGACAGGTTCAGTCCACTAAATCTCTCAAAAAATGAAGATGGAACAATATTGAAACTAGTTGATTAAACAGTGTATCACATCAAACAGTAAATAAAACAGTTTAATAGGCATCAATCTATGTTGCACAGACGGTCACAACGACAAACATTTTTCTATGAAACTAGGATACGATATACGACATATATGCACAACAAGATAAGCCTTTATGAGCAGCTTACTCTATGGTGTACCTCAAATTGGGGACAATTAAGGAGGTATATGATAATGATCAGTTCCCTGTGGTTGGGAGTGATAAACCTTATCAGAGTGTGCCTGCTTTCAGACCTACGACATGCCTAGAGATTCCAAACAGTTATGAGTGCAACAGAACAGATATTGCCCAATAGGCAGCCCGTGGGTCTTAGTAGGATGGACAGTGGACTTGATGTTCATAAAGGGTCTGTCTCTCTAAGATGCAGCAATGGAGGACACTAGATCAGCAAACTGATCACAAGATAGATAGGCATGATAGAGGCAATTCCTACATTTTTGCTTAAACCTCCAATGAACAAAAACTTATTAGTTAAAGAGAGAGGTACTGCACTAAAGACGTACCTAGTCTTCAAACGGCATAATATGGTCCGTTGGCCAAGCCGTGGTACTGTGTTTCCTCAATTGCATAGCTCCTTGCCACTAGAAGCAAATCATTCTTCCTAATTTTTGAACAAAACATCTATATAGTGAAGTAGTTTATGAAACAACCGTTAATAAAAGAATTTAACAAAATTGTAACTAACATGTAAACAAGAAATCTCCTATCTTGGTGATAGTAGCAGAGATGGTCTAGAGTAAGAAGGTAAAAGAAGAGCAAAAGTTAGTACATTTATAAATTAAAGGTTATCTAAACAAAACATATAAAGATACTAAATTATACAATAGATTGATAAAAAAAAGAATTATATAATTGATTTTGAAGGAGAAGACATGGTTTGGTGGAAAAAAAAGACTTGGACTGAGACCTGGCGAACTGATATTGAAGGAGAAGACATGGATTGATGCTCCTCTATAAGTGATGACATGATTTGGATAAAAAATGTTCTGATGGACAATATTGTTCTGATTGTCTAGCAAAGACAAAATAATCGAGGGAACATAGCAAGAGTATAAATGCATAGCTTTTTATGGTATAACAAACAGGGATCAGTTCACATTGTTTGTGCATAAAAGACAATATTGTTTGTTCATAATTTAAAATAATACATAATATCATATGCTCCTTCATTCATCCTTACTGCTAATCAGTAGGTATAAAAGCAGCTAGTTAAGCACATCCACACATTATGGCTCTACCTATTTAGACATGTGCCAGTTATAACAGACATAACAAGTCTACTATGTTATAACAAACATAACAAGTCTACTAGGTTCTTGCTTGTTAGATTCAGAATAGTACGCAAGTACTCATGGCACATGGCTAGGTATCTATAAAGACCTGTAAAAGATGTGTTTATTGCCACCATATCCCTTGGAATTGCTTCCTTAGACTAACCCTCAGGTGGATTAGGTTGGTATCCATCGTTGTCATAGTTCTTCCTTGTGGTATCTTCTTTCTCCACCACCTAAAGCCAACAAACGTTAAAGGAGGGCACATATGAGTCTTGTGTAATATATATTATGTTTTTAATTACCGATTCAAATATCAACAATCCATTTTTAGCTATATAGCCTATATTAAAGATTCAAATTGAACATTAACTTGATACAATATTTTGCATGGAAAATATTTATTTGTCTATGATTTCTCATGCTAATGCATCATTTGTGCTGCTAGTTTTTGTTAGATGCATTAGTGCTCATATGTCAAGAAGGGACATGAAAGAAAGGATAGCCAAGTACAGTAGGACTGCTCATTTGATTGCCTTGGTGAGAGACCAAGGGTCAGGCAAAATGATGACCGAGCACTGAGGAGGAAGGCTGAGGCAGGCGCTGAGGATACTAGTCACCGCATGAGCTGCGGAAGTTGGTACCCACAGGAGCGACGGTCAGAGACTTCGTATATATTTGTCTCCGCCTCCACTAAATTTGTCTCCAAAAATACTTCATCATAATATCAAAATGCACTCTGTATATTATATAGACTTGTCTAATTATTTTCCCTAGTCAAACCTATGTGTCATGCATGCTACCGTTATAGCTATGAGCCTATGAGCCAACAGGGACTTGGAAAAGCCATTTTTTTATATATAACTCTACATTTTGTAGAAATGTATATAACTGCATATTAAACATGCAGAACAAACGTTACAGAACTTGCAAATATTTTTAGCTTCCTCAACTCTACTCGAGTTCGAACCTGGATGGGAATGTATTATACTTTACATTTAATAAATATTGAAAGTTGGAGCCAGTGAGTCCGATAGGCATGTAATGCAACATGTATAGTACAAATTCCAAAAGTATAAGTCGGATATTTCAAAAAAAATGCTATTAGTAAATGGCACATTCAAATGATGCAAAGCATTAGTTAGCATTAACGACTAAGCTGTTCCTTATTGATCAAAATTTGAATATTGTAATATTATTGCTTTATGCAAATTGAATCTACCGTAGGCATTCGGCCAAGTTCTAACGATCGACTTTCTACTGGACTAATGAATTAGGTTCAACGAATAAGTTATGAATCAGATGATAAAACTTAAATTAAGTTTATCAAATTGGGGATAAGAGTATACATCTTGAATTTTGAAATAAGGTTATGTGTGAAACAACACTTATTGGTGATAAAATTCTAATCCATTGCCATGCTACGTACATAATACGGGATTGAGACAATAATTAGACATCCAAAAATATACAACAAAATTACTAAAAAAATTGCACAATTCAGGGACAAACCAGCAGAAATTGTACAAGGAGAGGGGAAAAAATAAAAAATAAACATTCTAGGTCTCAAGAAATTAGTTTTACCTTGAAACCAACGAAAATTGGGTTGAGATGGAGGACTTCTTGGACGAGGTTGGTGTGGAGAAAGGGCCGGGCTTGTAGACCACATATGCCTCCACACCTCCCGGCGGTGGGTTTTGTCCCTCAGCCATGGATGAATCTGACATTTTTGAAGCATACATTTATTCAAACAAGTGATACAAAAAAAAAAAGCAAAACAACACCAGATCATACCAGATCGAGTCAAGATCAGTAAAACCCTAAACTTAAGTTCATGAAAATGGGAGAGAAAGGGAGAGAGTTATGTACCTATTTGACTCCAGACTTGACGCGAATGGTGAAGGTCCCAACGGAGATGAACTAGAGCAAAAAATTGATAGAAAAGGGAATCAAAGAAAGAATAAGAAATTCTGCGGAGATGAACGTAACCAAGTCCGGGCCTCTCCCCGACTCTCCTTCCTCATCAGCAGCAACATCCTAGAAAAAAGGGACCTCGGGGTGGCGACCATAGAAGAGCCCTGCAATATATGGCTGGCCAAGTTGACCTCCCCTCGGTGGGGGGGTCTAGCTGAGACGGAGACGAAGATAGAGGAGGAAGGAAACTTAGGGTTAGGGTTTTGGGATCTGGCGGTGGTAGGAGTGGATCCAATGAGAGAGGAGGAGAGACGGCGCATGAGGCAAAGAGTAGAGGAGATGAGAGGAGGGGTGAATTCTGCGGAGATTTACCTTCTTCAGAGGAAGAGGCCCTCGGAGCGAGAGAGAGGCCCTCGGAGGGAGAGAGGCTTCACCACCTGTAACTCTACCTCCCAGTTTTTTCTAAAAATAATAAATAATTCAATTTCTATAAATTGTGTTCATGTTATTATTAGTTTCAATATTAAGTTAGTTTCAGTTATATTTTTGGAAATATTTTGGAAGGATTAATTCTGGGCAATTTTTCAAAATTGGAAGTTGTTGTAACAACTTTTATATTATTTTCCTTATTTTAAAATTTTTTTTAAATATATTATGACATTTTGAAAAGGAAGAGGGTTTATTTGAAAAATTTTCTATTAATAAATGGTGTGGGTTAAATACTGAAAAGGGGCGGGGTGACTTTGCTTAATTGCCGAGAGCGGGGGGGGGGGGGGGGGGGTTATTTGCAAATGTTCAATAATTTTTGTGTTATAACTGACGGTTCGAGAGGAGAGAGAGAGCACCACTCATTCCTCTCTGACTCCTCGTTTCCTCCGCTATTCTCGAGTCTTCTGATCTCGAGCAGAGCGCCGACCCTTGGGTTCCCAGTCCCGCCGACAAATTTTGACGGTGACTTGATGGCGACGGCGACTATGATGGCGGTGGCGACGGCGACCTTGGTGGTGGTGTCGACTTGAGCAGAGCGGCGACCCATCCTGACGAGGCGACTTTTGACGGCAACTTCGACTCTGATGGTGCTGGCGATGGCGATAAAGACGATGGCTGGGTCTAGGCGAGCTTTCCTCGACGCCTAGGCGCTGCTTCGACTGAGCTTCAGATCCGACCCTTCTCTTCTTCTCCGGCGATCTTTCGAGGCTTCGACTTCTTGAGGGTAAACCCTAGCCTTATGTTGTAGATCTATGTCAGATCTCTAGATCTGACCGTTGCCTTTCCTCTTTGTAAAGATCTATGATGAGATCTCAAGGAGATCTCTGAGATCCACGGATCTATGATGAACTTGACTAAAGTTCGAGAATCATTTTGACTCTGTGTTGATCTTGAAAAGATTTCTGAGATCTTTTAAGATCTGTGATAAAATCTTTGTAGATCGTTGCATGCTATTAGATCTATGATGTTCTTCCTAATTTTAAACTAGATCTTGTAGATCGGTTCTGTTAATGGTGTATGTGTGTGGGGATCTGTAGATCTACTTCGGGTTCTGTAGTTTGATCTCTGTTATTGAAGATCTATGCTGGATCTAATGATTTTGTCTGGATCTCGAAGTATTGTTCTGCTTCCTAACTGATCTGTGATAGATCAGTAGATCTGAGCATTTTTCTTTGAAGATCATTAGAGATCTGTTATTATGTGTGCAGAATCGATTAGATCTATGAGTTTTAGACTTAGATCTGGAAATTGGGACAAGTTCTTCACAGAACTTGTAGATCTGAGAATTTGGGTTCATTTCTGAAGACTGAGATCTTGTGTCCTGACACTCATGTGTCGGACACTGCATGCATGATTATATTCGTTCTTCTGTGATGGAAGTTGTTTACTCTTTTGTAACTCTTATTTTTCTTTCTGTTCGAGCTACTCTGGGTGTTCGTGTCGGTTTGACTGTGTCGTGTCCGGATTGGATGATTGGAGTATTCTGTGATCATCGCTTGGCGTGAACCTGCTGTTGGACTTGATGTTGTACCTGCTGTTGTACCCTGACCGTGTCGTACCTGCTGTTGTGTTCGATGTTCGTGTCAGATATGAGGAAGACGACCCTGTGATTGTGTCGAACCTGCTGTTGGACTGTTGATGGGCTGAACCTTGAGTTTGGGCTTGCATTGGGCTTAGTTGGGCTAGCTGAATATTCAAGTTATTGTTCATAATCTATTATTTTATTGTAATTATGGAGTGGGCTGGATCAGCCCATTGGGCTGTAATATTTTGTATATGTTTTGTGTGTGTGGGCTGGCCATAGGGATTTAGTGTTGGGCCAGTTTGGGTTGGTTCTGTGCTGGACTTATGGTAGTTGGAACTATAGTGTTTTTTTGGACCGAGTTGGGTTGGTTGGGCCAGAACTTGGGCCAGTGGACTGGTTGGACTGTAGCAGTATATTTTCATTCTTAATAAATTTTCTTTTGTTTTACTTTCAGTTAATTTTGCAAACAGATTTCAGAAGTTGAGTTCTTATATTTTAAAAAGGTCTTACTAAATTCTGGTGATAATTCATAAGCAAAAACTGTCTTTCCAAAGAAAGACAGCCCTTTTGATTAAGCAGATTAACCTTTGAAAAGCTGGAATTATTTTCTTAAAACTAGTTAAACTTTGATAGCTAATAAAAATACTTTCTGTAGTTACCAGTTAGATTCATTTAGACATTAGTTTCATTAGTCAGTAGAATAAATAGCAATAGTATAGCAACTGATAGTTTAGAACTTAACCAACTTGTAATCAATATTACTCAGGAGGACATACAGCTCTATTGCCTACCCGTACCTTCCCGGAGCAAGGCAAGTACATTCTATGGTCTTGTGCATTTTATTATATCCTGTACTTTCTTGATTGACACATTGCAACACGTCATGTACTTTCTGGTGCTCATGTTCCATGTTCTTATTACTTGTACCTGGGGTGGGGAAATATACTATTTATGTGACCAAACCCAAAAAACAAACTCAGGTGTGTTTAGCTTAGACCCCGCATCGTGCACGCGGGTCCTAAGCCGTACCATTCATGTGCTTTCATGTGCTTACCCTAGCCGGTCACATATTTAGTTATATTTCAAATATAGTACACACATGTTCAGGAGATATACCTTGTACTTATTTCCTGTGATTCTATGATATCATGTTCTTTCAGGTGCTTATATATCATGTTCTTTCATGTTCTTACATACCATGTTCTTTCATGTACTTTACACACTGTTTCTTTCATGTACTTATACACCTGTTCTTTCCTGTACTTTCCATGTTTCCTCGTACTTTCATATCATGAGGTCTTGTTCATTACCTAGAATTGTACTTGCTCCGCTCCTGAATAGGATATGTTGCAGGTATGCTTGCAGGACATTGTTCTACTCTATGGGCCAGAGCCCAGGATTTTAGCTGAGCAGGATGAGGCTTAGCTTGAGGCTTCAGGTTTAGATTGCTTAGCTTTACTTTGAGATATTGACTTTAGAGTTCATAGCACTTTTCATTCCTGTTGATTCTGGTACATTATGATATCTGGATTTGTGGATTATGGTGATCTTTCTGGGATACGTTATAGATGTTGTGATTCTATATTTTTATGTTTATCTGGTTAGTTTTCCCTAGCTTGGTACAGCTTACTTCGTCGTGTCTAACGACGAAGGTTGGGCGTGTCCGACTCGTGTCCGATTATTCGGAAGCGGGTCGTGACACCACCTCTAGGAGAAGAGGTCTCTGGAGTGAGAGAGGATTCACTATCTCTAAGGAAAAGAGGCCCTTAGGGCTTCCTACGGGAAAAAAATGGAGGGAACGAAAAAATTATTTTTCCCCAACACTTTTTATTCCACGTGAAAGGCACACGGTTAGGGGGTTTGTTTTTATATTCAATTTTTATTTTCTTTCCTAACGATTTTGAAGTGTTGTAACATTAATAAGATGTGTTATTTATATTAAATTTTAGTTTTTCGTATTTATACCAAGGTTTTTTGCATTACCAACATTTTTTACTTTTAGGCTGTGTTTGATTGGGCTTTTTTTTCCATGAAAAATATTTTCACCACAAATTTTCCACCAATTGTAGTGTTTGATAGCTTATATTTTCCATGGAATTATTTTCCAAAAAACTATCATTTTCTATATTTTCTTCTAAAATGGTGGAAATGAAACTTGTCTAACCCATAGGAAAATATCATTTTCTACGGAAAATAACTATTTTCCGTGGAAAATAATGACAATCAAACAACCAAATTAAATTTTCCATGGAAAATTTTAAAATTCCATGGAATTTTTTTCCTAGAAAAATAATTCCATGGAATTAATTTCTTTTCTACGTATTTTCCACCTTGCAATCAAACACACCCTTAGTAATTAGTAACGATAAAAAACCGTTAGCAAGCTAAAAAAAATTGTGTTAGAAAATTCCTCTTTTGGTGTACTGTTTCTTATTCGGTTTACCAGGGAGAGAAATTTTAGATAAAATTTCTGAAAGGTTAGTGGGATTTAACCGAAACCGAATCCAAAAATCGAAACCGAATAAGAAATTTTAGTATTTTCGAAACCGAAACCGAACCGAATTTTTTTCAAACCGAACCGAATCTCTTATTCGGTTAGGTTCGGTTCGGATTTCGGTCCAAAAATCGAATAATGCTTACCCCTAGACATACAGGCATAGCAACGTTCAGAAAAAAAAACTATATCTGTAACAGCGTTCATAACACGTTATATAAAGTTCTGTTAACAGCACTGCATAATGAACGCTATTGATAATGACATTCTAATAGCAGGGAGGCTTCAACGCTATAGATAAACTGCTATTGTATGAACGTTTAATAGCACTTCAATATGAACGCTATGGATGATTATATTATAATAGCAGGAAGACTCGAACGCTATAGATAAACTGCTATTATATTCTATTTTAATAGCACTGCGGAAGGAACGCTATTGATGATGACATTCTATAGCAGGGATGCTTGAACGCTATAGATAAACTGCTGTTGTATGCCCTATTTGTTGTAGTGATGGGAAGGTCCTTATGTAGTCGAGACAGTCTTCTCCAATGGTGCCTATAGGTTGTCTAAACCTAATGGATATTTGCTTATGATGCCGATCAATGGCAAATTCTTGAAGAAATATTATGTTTGAATTTCTTCTTTATTCTCCAGCTACCAATGTTTGGTTAAGCTGATTACTTGTCTCCTAAAAGAGAATTTTTGATCTTCTGTCTTACCAGTTAATTAAAAAAAGAGATTTATTATTTATCATGTTCTTATGACCTCTGAATAAATATTAAGTCTATTTCTTCTTTTATCTATCATGTCCATTTGGCCTCTGAATAGGTATTAATATATTTATCTTTGAGTTGTTACGATCTGTCATATTCATATTACCTCTGATAGTATCGTATAATCTAAACAGAAAACGAGATTCATTATCTATCATGTCCACATTACCTCTGGATAGAGATAATTTATTGAGTTTAGAAAACTTATCATGTCCATATTACCTCTGATAAGTGTTTTCTATCTCATACCTATTGTTTAATTACAAAATAAATGATAGGATCATAAAACAAATATTTTATTCATTTTTGTAAACATTACAGAATGAAAAAAGATAGAAGGTTACAAAAAATTCTTTATTCGCCTAAGGCGGAGCAGAGACATCTTCAAGAAGCTTTTGTAGCTCCGCTAGACGTTTTTCACGAGAGCTCAATATATTATTAATAGCTACGGAACGTCGAGCTTCGGGAGTACAGATGTGAGAAAGTCCAGCAAAAGTGACTATCATCTTGTCTTTGGCTTCGTCAAGGGTTTTGATAGCCTCAGCTCCGAAGACTTGTTCCTCCAAAATTGAGCTCTGAGTTAGCTGTTGGTCCCGAGCTGTGATCATCTGCTCCCTCTTCGCCTTTAAGCGAGCCAGCTCAGCCTCGACTTCGCGAATTCTATCAGTCTGTTGATGAATTCTTATATTCGAAGCTTCATAGGCCTCTCTCTGAATCTTCAGTTGGGGCTTTGCTTCAGTCAAAAAAGCCTTTTCTTTGGCCCCCTTGATGCTGTAATCATGGAGGGCTTCATTGAAAGTCCTCTCCTGAGCGAGGTACTCAGCTGATAAAGCGTCATACTCCTCTTGCATGAGACTTTCAGTGGTTTCACTTGACAGCTTTAAATATTCTTTGACCGGCTGTTCAAGTCCCTCCACGACTTTCTCCAATGCCGTTGCTCTCGCTGCATCATTAAACATGGCGACATTTCTGATAGTAAGAGCAATTGCCGCCTTCAGACTTTCATAACTGAGGCCCTTATTCAGGACCATTTTTATTAGAGCCGCCAGAGTCTTATAAAAAGTATCAGTATGAATCTCAACTAAGAGATTCATTTCTGCACTTGAGCTCGGTGTTGCGGCGATGTCTACCAGATCACTTCTATGAAGACTAGGCGCAGATGTTGTTGCCTTAGTAGCAGATTGAGATGAGGCCGTTGTTATCGTTGCTACTATGGCCAACTGATCCCCAGGAGCTTCAGGGATAGTATCTTCAGCATTTGTTACTCCAGCCGATTTTGGAGTCGAAACTACGTGAGTTTCGGTGGCGGTGATTGGTGTGAGTGGAATGGTAGTTATGGCAGCTGACTCTGGTTCGGGCATTGCCTCTTTAAGAACTTTTCATGAAGCAGTAGCAATAGCAGAGGATGCTATTACAACTTCCCCAGCTTCAGTTGATGATTCGACTATGTCTTCATCACCTTCTTCGGCTATCGGCTCTGCAGGATTTTCAAGTATCTCAGTTGTAGCGAGTCCTTCTACAACTGATTCTTCGTTGAAGTCTAACTCTTCCTTAGCAGCCACTTCATCATCTACAGTAGGTTCTACTGTAGTTGGCTCTTTATCTCCGCCCTCAACAGGAAAAGATAATTCTGGCTGAGCTTGCACCTCTGACTCTTGCTGTACCTCCATAGATTGAGGGTATTCTTCTTGAGCATCTTCTTCTGAAGAAGAAGACTCCTCTTTCTCAGATTCTGCATTTTCCTCATAAATGTCTTCTTGAGGAGGAGGAGGAGTCACAAGCTTTGATGTGATGATAACACCTACAAAATTAAATAAAACAAGTTAATATACAAAAATCATCATTTTGTATGGATTTTGTATAAGTTATATTTACCTGTAGTAGGTGTCGGACGTACCAAGTACGCGTCATAGTCCCTATCCCAGTCATCATCGTCAAAATTAATAGCTGGTTCATCAGATGGGATGGGCTCTCGATCAACAGTATGTACTGGAGCGACATCCTCAACAACTTGTGCCTTTTGCGACAAAGTCAAATGAAGTGCTGAGCTGAGACGTCCCGGAGATAGGACCGTCACCGCTTCCATTGACGCTGCTAGTTGGGAAGCCGAGGACCCTTCTCCAGGATGAGCGGAAGAAGACGCAACATGTTGTGGCTCCTCGACTGGAATATCAATCTCTGGGGTAACGGCTCTTGGTCTAGAAGGCCCTTTGGTGGTAACCTTCTTCTTCTTTTCTGGGGTCTTCTCTAGAAGAGTTGCAGATGCACCTTGTTTCCGTTTACGGGTCTTACCAATAATGATAGGCTCTGCAGCTTTTTCCCTATTCCCATTGGGATTACTTCCAGATATATATCTAGAACAGCAGTTTCATCAGGTACGTCTGATGGTACCCTGACTGGCTCTTCAAGATTCCCTTCCTTGGGCCATCTTAGACTACCTCTCAGGTTATAGCCATGGGCAAAGGAGCGGATAGAAGCATAAAAGCGAGCATACGTATAAAGTATACGTAGCTCAGTGGTGCTTGTAGAGGTCGATATTCAAAATTTGGCACCGGTACAGGCAGTGCTAAAATATCTCCAACCTCTTGCACCATCAATCAGTTTCCCATAATGACGGAAACTGGCGGAAGGATTGCCAACATGAAGTTGGTCATATCCGAACTGGCGAGAGAACCGGCTTGGTAGATACGGTTCAAACGCGCAGCCGTCTTCATTTCTGTACATCAGATGGGAAGGTTTGATGCACTGTAGCCATCTGAAAACTGGAGCTGACAATAAAGTCCTTCCTTCAACTTCATCTTCAAATTGAATGCCGAAACAGTCGGCTGGAACTGGTGGCCAGGTACAGAAAAAGTTCCAACCATAAGAATAGTTCAATACTGCTCTTGTATCTGCTACTGTCATGGCAGTCCATGTGGCTTTGTTGAACTTCTGGAGGAAGACCTCTGTATCATCTCCAGGGCCTGGTGGCAACAAATTACAATTGTGATGCAATAGTCAGCCCATTAAGTAAGTGTAGGGCATTTCTACCCTAGGGAATACGTTCCGGTGAGGAGCATTGTTAATTAATTCCTCACCAAAAGTTCTCGAACCTGCGTTGATGCGGCACACCATTGCCGACAACAGGTTGATTTTGGCTTTAAACACCAAACGTACTGCTAGCCATAGCACGTTTCGGTAGATTCTATCAACTGTACCGGTCCCCGGTACAACCTATCTTCTCAACCACAAAGAAAGAAAGCCTGCCAGCAAGGCTTTCTTGGATATCTTATGGCTGCCATATCTGAGGAAACTCAAGACTTCAGTTCCTGCAGAGAACTCCCCAGTCTTGGTGGACAAATATTTGTTCAGGAATTTGTAGCCAATCATCATATCTCGTACTTTATCAGCAGGGATTGTTGAACCAGTGTTGATGGATGGAGCTTTGTTCTCCTGAAATCTTTCTTTATCATCTTTGGATATCTTATCCTTGTGGTAAAAGAGATATGTTGTCAACTTGTTGATGTACGCCAAATGAGATCCACTCTCTTACATAGTAGTGCAAATCATGTAATGGCACATCAACTCTTCATATACCTCAACCAATTGAGGATTTTTCTTCCTTATCTCTGCTAGTTCCCGGTTGGAGGGAACATATTCTTTATATGGGGCTTCCCCCATTGGCAGTTTGGAGATGAATTGCATCTCGTGGAGTGCGAGACCCATTTCACCTTTTGGGGTCACAAAAGTTCCTGTGGAACTGATATATATCTCCATCAGAGCCATGAACAAATTAATGTTCGGTGGTATACCCTGACTGGTGGAGGCTACTGCTTCATACAGGCCGATGTCTTTTAGCTCTATCTGAAAGTTTTTTATAATCCAAACACTGATCTGAATCCAGTTCTGGTTAAATGGAGTTAACCACCCTGGTAGCCTGGGGTTGGCCTGAGGATATAATACTACAGCTCTTATGAACTTATTAATGAACATTTGGATCTACACTGGCTGAATCAGAGAGGAATCCTCACTCGGAGTGAATCCTGGTAAGAAACCGGAGAAGGGAACACCACCACCACTGGGAGTACTGGTGTAGTAGTCCATGTCATTTGCTCTCTCTCTCTTGAAAATGATCCTTCCTGGCCTACCATGACTGCTGGGAGTTAGGTTCCATAGCGTCTTTCGGGGATGGATGGCATGGATGAAAGCAGACAAGGGATAATCTCTATCCATGTCAGGGAGGTACATTGCTCTATCTCCAAACTTCAATACCCAAGACTCCTTCTTGGGGTGTGTTTGTGATTTGAAGTCTATCGCATCCCCGAATAAGAAAGCTGGCTTTGCAAATTGTTGGCCATCCAGCGATGTCAAAACTTCTCCATTTATCATGGACATCAACATCCTGTCTCCTTGAGCAGTTATTAGTTGTGCTCTCTCTACAGGATACTCCGGATTCGAGTACTGGAAAAATTCCATGTGGGACAGGTTCTCCAAATAATTTGAGCCCACCATATCAGCTGATGAGCTAAATATTTCTGTAAGTGGGTGAATTTGTAAATCCACTGCCTAAAGAAAAAGAAAAATCAAGTTAGTGAAAATCTAATTTAAAATTTTTTACAGATAATTTGGTCTGAGTTTTACGCATAAAGATAAAAGACTCTGACTATGCAAATTTTACGCTTATTAAAGTTGATAAAAACTTTTAAAAGTGTAAAAGTTTTTTGTTTTACACAAAGTCTTTTCACTTATGAATTTTATGCTGGCACATATTGATGTGAGCGTATTGAGAACTTTACGCTGGCATGTGTTGACATGAGCGTATCTTAATTTTACGCTAGCACGTATTGACGTGAGCGTATTTTAATTTTTATGCTGGTACATGTTGATGTGAGCGTATTGTGAATTTTACGCTGGCATGTGTTGACATGAGCGTATTTTAATTTTTACGCTGACAAGTGTTGACGTGAGCGTATTCTAATTTTTACGCTGGCATGTGTTGACATGAGCATATTTTAATTTTTACGCTGGCACGTGTTGACGTGAGCGTATTCTAATTTTTATGCTGGCACATGTTGATGTGAGCGTATTCTAATTTTTACGCTGGCATGTGTTGACATGAGCGTATTTTAAAATTTACGCTGGCACGTATAGACGTGGGCGTATTTTCTTAATTTACGCTGGCACGTATAAACGTGGGCGTATGTTCTTAATTTTATGCTGACACGTATAACATGGGCGTATATTTTACGCTGACACGTATAACGTGGGCGTATTTAATTATCTCAGTTTCTACGCTGACACGCATAACGTGGGCGTGAAGTGAAAAGCTCGGGTCTTCTTCTCCGACGAACTCGCGGCCGAAGTTCAGTGCTTTACCCTTCATTGCTGGAGCCACGGCGGGGTTGCTCTGTTGGGGCGTTGTTATGATGGGACGGGGGTTTTCGTGCGGTCGGCCGATGATGAATCGACGACGGGCTTCTTGCCCTTGCTGCCAGCGGCGGTCTTCTTGGGGGCCATCGGATCGAAGCAAGAGTATGAAATAAGAAGAGTAAAGAGAGATCGGGATTACGAAAGACAAGTAAAGTTTTTTATCTATTCGAAGAGCTCTATTTATAGAGAAATTTTGAATCGGTTCAAATTCTCGAATTCTACGCTGACTGTTGGATATCCCAATTTTTACGCGGATGACCGTTGGATATCCCAAATTCTACGCTGACTGTTAAAATCTTGAATTTTACGCTTCTGTTCAAAGTATTTCAAATTTTGAAAATAATTTAAAAACTTTGAAGGAGGTCTTGTAGGAGCGTAAAAAGTGCTTCATGGACCAAGTCAAAGAAGTTGATAATTTTACGCAATTCAAACTAAGTCAAAATCAGACTTTAAGCGAGCTACTCTACGCAAGCTACTTTACGCGAGCTACTCTCTACGCGAGCTATTCTCTACGCGAGAAACTTTTTACGCGAGAGTTATCCTCCAACTTTAAGCCGGGGACAGGCTGTCAGGCTGCATTTATTGAGCGTGATTTTTGATCTGACAGCAGGATTTTCTGACAAGAACAATGCACAGAAGCCGAGAGGATTTGATTTACACTAAATCCAACGCTTGTCGTTTAGTGTGCAGATGGACTACTTTACGCTCAATAAACTGCTTCTTTTACGCACGATAGCTATTTCGAGCTTTTACGCTCAAGGCTATTGTGTGCGTAAAGTTTATTTGAGCTAATTTTATGCTCAAGGCTATTTTTAGCCACTTTACGCTGGAAGTTTATTTTGGGCTATTTTTACGCCCAGTCTGCTACTTTACGCAGGGAGTATGTTTTGGGTTATTTTTACGCCCGAACTTTCCTAATTACATGAGAACGTGGTTTGCTTACGTGGCTTTCATGCCACACTTATCGAGGAATGTGTGTACGTGCTCTCCCCATTTTGTTGAAGTAATGGGACACGTGTCAACATGCGTAGAGGATGATTTACATCGTGGGTGACAGTTACTCGCGTAGAGACCCGATTTGGTTGCTTTTTACGCACAAAGGGTCAAGTCTATAAATAGACTTATTTTTCACATAGATATCATCAAGAGATCAATAGAGATACAGAAGAGGAGATTCTGAGAAAACTCATATTTTCAGAGTGATATTCCCAGAAACATTTCTTCAACTTTTTCTCAAGAACAGGGTGAAGCAAAGCAAGAAAGCATTCGACTGTGCCATCAGTGCCATTACTCGATACCTTTCCGGTGACTTAGTTCTTTCGATTGTTCATTTTCTTCAAGCAGTTTCTTCATCATCATCGTATGGTCCAAGGAACAAAGTGATCGTTCTCAGATCAAACTTCTATAGCAATACTTCCCACAATATTTGTACTTTTTTGTACTTTTTCTAGTTTTCTTTCAAAAGCCAATTTTTAGGAATTTTGTTAAGTGAAACAATGACCTTAGGCATTAGTATTAAATAATTGTATGCAACATATTTTGAGCCGCATGGCTATTTAAATTAAATTGTTTGCATTTATTTACACGTAACTTGCATGGCCGCATGAACATTTATTGGCTGGCCGCATGGCAATTTTATACGACAAATTTTTCCTGAGCCGCATAAGTCCTCCACGGCCCTTGCTCCTGCTAATATTTAATTACCAGATGTATGCTTGTGTCATATTAATTATTCTCTGACACGATGGTGAACCGTTGTGGTACACTTTTGACAAATGACATGACATGACAGTGACCCGCCGTGGTGCACTCCTGACAGATAAACTTGACATGATAAAATTGACATGGTAAACATGACATAATATACATTTTGAAGGCTATTGCGACGGCTAGCTTCACATGACAAGATTGAATAACCTGGACACCGTGGACGATTGTGCTTGTACAAATGAACCCGTCTTGTCTTGCATCATGTCTAGGACAGGGATCCCTGAGTACCACGGTCAGGGGTACCTACTGAATTGACTAAGGCTAATAACTAGTATAATCCAGTAGTCATGAAGAGATTTTTCAGCTACAGGCAATTCCGTTATCTGGGCGCCCCACTTGGAATCTGTAGCCTGCCGTCGAGTAGGGCACATTTCCAGCACACTGTCATGTGTTGCACCCTTATTGTACTAATATTCGACCTGGGTAACCTGGATGGTCTGCAGGACTTGTGGCTGTGGAACAATCTCATTGCATCTTGCTAGTAACTAGGCCTGGGGTTAATTAGTTGTACACCCCTATAGTTTGTACATATTTTGGTAACTGTCCCCGTTGTTTCAAAAATAAAGAACACCCCCCTGACTGCTTAATTTTTCATTCATTTTCTTCTATACAGCAGGGAGGTACAACTAATTAACTTTATAAACCAGGGGGGTGTTCTTTATTTTTAAAATAACATAGATAGTTACCAAAATACGTACAAACCATAGGGGGGTACAACTAATTAACCCCTAGGCCTGTGATAACCCTATTTAGTTAAAGTATCAAGCCATACTTATTGCTTGGTCATGATTGTTGGATGAGGCATAATCTGTCTAGTCTTGTCTTGATCCTGTACAAGATTGTTACCTGACCTGATTTCTTATTTTATCTTGCCGATAAATTATGGGAGAAACTAAGTTCTGTTCAGACGAAGGGTTACAACTCCGGTCCTTGTTTAGTTTACGGTTGTAACCTGACTGTCTGAATAGTCCCATGGTTATCTCATCGTACATCACCTGTCATGCTTTTTCATTAATTACTGTCTTTTATTATGTAATTATACTCTTGTGCTAATTGCTGGTTTTAGTTCCTAAGTGAAGCCTCCTTTGTGGCACTTGTTCTTTCTGGGATCTGACCCAGCTAGTTTTGTATGGCCAGATTTCGGAGCAGCTCCAGAGGATCTACCGACTTCCCAGTCCGATGGTGACCACCAGGCGTAACCAGAGAAACGAGTGGGTTTATTTTGGCTCTCCCACTCTATTGTAAAAATATTCTTTTGAGGCATTCAGCCAGCGAGCATGTGTTAGCTCATATTGCACCTTTATTTACTGTCGGCCTACGGGCTGTAACATGATTGACAGATCCTAGGGTTGATCATGTATGACTAAAACTCTTGCTAGTCCTCACATTTTGTAACGACTAGCTTCATGATCAGCTGAATATGTAATGTTTGGGACGCCTTACTATTGTATATTTGGTGATTTACATCTTGTAACTTTACTTGCTTGCTTATGATTGAGATACTAGGCTTGTTCATGATCATAGAAGACTGATGGCTTGTAGTTAAACCCTCATATATCTAGACAGCCATGACCGTATAGTGAGGTGGATTCCATTTCATTATACGTAGCTGGCTATGTGCACCCTCGCTCTCCAGTATTCTGGTTCTGGGGCGTGACATGGTTTAAGTGGTGGCCCATGCAGGTCTTGTAAATCAAGATATGTGAGGGTTTACCGAATAGATGTCTCAATCAGCACTCGTCCTTGATCTCTGCCCGTATCTTCTCATCTCTGAGATTCTCGACCTGATCACATGCTTGTATCCTTGATCTGTCTTGGTCCTTCCTTATTGTTCCCTATGTCGTCTTCTTCAGCGACATTGTTCCTGGACCTGCCGATCAGCAAGGCGGAGCACCTCCCGTAGAATAACAGCAACCAGAAGATCAGGTCCAGCACTCAGGAGTAGCCTCCAGAGTCATGCCTACTGGGGGTCAAGAGCCACCAGTCCAGCCAGTCTAGCCTGCAGAGCCTGATGATGGCACTTTGGTGGGTCTCATCAGGTCATTATTAGCTTTCCAGGATCGTCGAGGAGATGTCTTGCACCAGGCAGTGGCAGATGCTTTAACCAGAGGAGGTCATCCAGGAAACAGTACGGCCAACAGCTTCAAGCGCCTGAACCCTCCATTCTTCGATGGCAGCGAAGATGCTATCGCTGCTGATACGTGGCTTCAGGACACTGAGGTCATTCTAGAAGCAGCCAGGACCTCAGAAGACGAGAAGGTGGCCGTAGTGTGCCTGTAGTTATTGGATCTTGCCCGCAGCTGGTGGGCAGTGCAGGCCGTTGGAATATTGGCACCCATTGCTTGGGCAGTATTCAGAGAGAGATTCCAGACCAAGCACTTCGATACGGTAGCTCGGTACGATCTACAGACCAAGTTTACCAATTTGAAGCAGATGGACAGGACGGTCGATGGATATACGATCGAGTTTTCGAGGCTTAGTCGGTTTGCTCTCACCTTGGTTGCGACCGAGTTTGACAGAGCCCAACAGTTTTAGCAGGGACTCCACTTAGAGATTTTGCTGGTGGTGGAGCAGCTTGAGCATCAGACTTTTGATGCAGTATTGAGGGCAGCTATGAGGCATGAGTATACCTCCTAAAGGATTATGGACAGGACCGGAGGTCGGAAGCGATCTCACGGCCAGATGACCCAGTCTTCAGCACCAGCCCCAGCAGCTAGGGCTTTGACTATTGGAGTTCCCCGCAGGACAGATTCAGTTACGTCGGTTCAGCATTCGACTCCGACGTCCCCTCAGCAACAGAAGCAGAAGCAGTCTTCCGCAATGGGCTGCACTCATTGTGGGAAGCCTGGACACGTTGTTTCAGAGTGTCGCAGAGCACATGGATTATGTTTGGCTTGTGGGGCACCGGATCACAAGATAGGATCCTGTCCGAATAGGGCCAGTTCATCATCGGCCCAGACTAGTCCCTCGGTAAGGGGACCAGCACCAGTGCAGCAGCAGTACCAGCCTCCGAGGCCATTACCGTCTTAGACACAAGTATTCCAGCAGCAGAGATCCCAGCAGTATGCCCTGGTCCAAGCTCAGATTCAGAACCGGCAGAGAGGTTTCTAGCATGATGTCTTCCCTCTTCCTCATGCCTTCAAATTCCTTGATTGCATGATTGATTGTTTGATTGATTGCTTAGTATAGCTTGTCCTTGCATCTCTAGCCTCTTGATTAAATTTCGAGGACGGAATTCTTTTAAGGTGGATAGAGTTGTAATGTCGTGGTTCGTATTATGTATTTCGGTATACGTGTACGTGTTTTGACTCGTATTGCATGCCTCCCTGCTTGATTTGTTTTGGCATTTCATTGATTAGTTTATCTCGGTTCGGTTCGGATTGTTTGGGCTTGGTTCGGTTTTGTTGTGAACCCACCCCACCTACCACCACCACCCTCATTTATATCCCTTTACTCTTTTCTCTCTCCTCATTTATTCTTCTTCTTCTCCACCATTACTTCTCCACCAACCTGAGAGAGAGAAGTTGTAGACAAGTGCATCTTGCTTCAAGGAGGAATTCTCTTTTTTATTGTTCCACTGTCTTCCTCATGTGTTTCTAACCTACTTTAGTACTTAGCATTTTTCATTTCCGTGGTTAAATTCTTGTAGATCTAGCTTTGTGATATTTTTGGTTTTCAGGAGTTTTGATCTATCAAACCTGCATGTTTTTACTATTTGATGGTTCCATGATGTAGAGAATTCTATTTTACCCAAATTTGACCTACGGGAGTTTGGATTTGGGTTCCTATTGTTGTTTGGATGAGCATGGAGGCCATGGTATTTTCCATGGACATGTTCTCTGTGGGAGCCATTAATTGTACTCTGAGCCGCATGAGCATTTTCTAGCTCTGGCCGCATGGCCTTTCTTGCTTATGCGGCCAGGGCCATTTAAGTTGTATGGCCTTTTAAATATTTGCTTGCATTAATTAAGTTGCTTGCAAGCTTGCATGTATTTGCATGCAACTTGCCTGAGCCGCATGGCCATTTGTTATTGCTGGCCGCATATGGCCTTAGCTATTCTTGGCCGCATGGGCCTTTGGCCATTAGCATTAATTATTGCCAAGTGAGCCGCATGGCCTTTGGCCATTAGCATTAAATATTTGCTTATATTAAATAATTGCCATTTGCATTAAATATTTAGCAGACCACTTCTTGGCCGCATAGGCCAGCAGACCACTTTCATGAGCCGCATAGGCTATTATACTTGCATTGGCCGCATGGGCCACTAGATAAAGCAGTTGGCCGCATATGGCCATTCTAAAGCAGCTGGCCGCATAGGAATTAACTTGGCCGCATAAGCCATGGAATATTATTGGCCGCATGGATCAGCTCAGCCTTGGCCGCATGGAACAGTGCTTGAGCCGCATATGCAAGCATTTGCTAGCATACGTACATGCATGGCCCATATTTATTTTAATGCATTAGCTTATTTGGCATGCATCAACATTAAGTACTTGCAACAACAAGTGCTTGCATGAAAACAGTACTTGGCCGCATGGAACATTTCTCCATTAATAATTGCTTTTGCTATTCAAACAATTGCTCAGCCGCATATGGCCAAGTGAGCCGCATGGCCTTAGGCATTAGTATTAAATAATTGTATGCAACCTGTTTTGAGCCGCATGGCTATTTAAATTAAATTGTTTGCATTTATTTGTACGCAACTTGCAGGGCCGCATGAACATTTATTGGCTGGCCGCATGGCAATTTCATGCGACAAATTTTTCCTGAGCCGCATGAGTCTTCCACGGTCCTTGCTCCTGCTAATATTTAATTACCATATGTATACTTGTGCCATATTAATTATTTCCTGACACGATGGTGACCCGTTGTGGTACACTTTTGACAAATGACATGACATGACAGTGAACCGCCGTGGTGCACTTCTGACAGATAAACTTGACATGATAAACTTGACATGGTAAACATGACATGATATACATTTTGAAGGCTGTTGCGACGGCTAGCTTGACATGACAAGATTGAATAACCTGGACACCATACATGATTGTGCTTGTACAAATGAACCCATCTTGTCGTGCATCATGTCTAGGACAGGGATCCCTGAGTACCACAGTCAGGGGTACCTACTGAATTGACTAAGGCTAATAACTAAAATAATCCAGTAGTCATGATGAGATTTTCCAGCTACAGGCAATCCCGTTATCTGGGCGCCCCACTTGGGATCTGTAGCCTGCCGTCGAGTAGGGCACATTTCCAGCACGCTGTCATGTATTGCACCCTTATTGTACTAATATTCGATCTGGGTAACCTGGATGGTCTGCAGGACTTGTGGCTGTGGAACAATCTCATTGCATCTTGCTAGTAACTAGGCCTATGATAACCCTAGTTAGTTAAAGTATCAAGCCGTACTTATTGCTTGGCCGTGATTGTTGGATGAGGCATAATCTATCTAGTTTTGTCTTGATCCTGTATAAGATTGTTACTTGACCTGATTTCTTATTTTATCTTGCCGATAAATGGTGGGAGAAACCAAGTTCTGTTCAGACGAAAGGTTACAACCCCGGACCTTGTTTGGTTTACGGGTTGTAACCTGGCTATCTGAATAGTCCCATGGTTATCTCATCGTATATCACCTGTCATGCTTTTTCATTAATTACTGTCTTTTATTATATAATTATACTCTTATGCTAATTGCTGGTTTTAGTTCCTAAGTGAAGCCTCCTTTGTGGCACTTGCTCTTTCTGGGATCTGACCCAGCTGGTTTTGTATGGCCAAATTTTGGAGCAGCTCCAGAGGATCTACAGACTTTCCAGCCCGATGGTGATACCAGGCGTAACCAGGGAAACGAGTGGGTTTATTTTGGCTCTCTCACTCTATTATAAAAATATTCTTTTGAGGCATTCAGCCAGCGAGCACGTGTTAGCTCGTATTGTACCTTTATTTACTGTCTGCCTACGGGCTGTAACATGATTGACAGATCCTAGGGTTGATCATGTATGACTAAAACTCTTGCTAGTCCTCATATTTCGTAACGACTAGCTTCATGATCAGCTGAATATGTAATGTTTGGGATGCCTTACTATTGTATATTTGGTGATCTTACATCTTGTAACTTTGCTTGCTTGCTTGTGATTGAGACACTAGGCATGTTCATGACCATAGGAGACTGATGGCTTGTAGTTAAACCCTCATATATCTAGACAGCCATGACCGTATAGTGAGGTAGATTCCATTTTATTATACGTAGCTGGCTATGTGCGCCCCCACTCTCCAGTATTCTAGTTCTGGGGCGTTACAAATGACCCTAAGCAACACGGATTAACTTGATAGTCTTGTTCTTGAATATCTTCTCTCTTTGGTCCAATATGGATACGGGCCTCTCCTCATACGAAAGGTTGGTACCAATAACCAATTCCGAATGATCCAGGATATGACTCGGGTCCGGGATATACCGTCGTAGTTGGGATACATAGAACACGTTATGCACCTTGCTCAGAGACGGTAGAAGAGCGAGACGATATGACACATCTCCTACTCGCTCCAGAATATCGAACGGCCCTATATACCTAGGACTAAGCTTTTCCCGTACGCCGAAACGAATGACGCCACGGTTAGACGAGATCCTCAAGAATACATGGTCGTCGACAGAAAATTCAAGGGGACGCCGATGAGAATCGGCCCAATGGCGCTGACGATCTTGTGCAATGCAAAGATGATCTCTGACTCTCCTGACCACCTCGACTGTCTGAGTGATCATCTCTGGACCAAGCATCTGCCTCTCTCCAACATCGTCCCATGCTAGTGGGAATCTGTACTTCCTTCCATACAGTGCCTCGAACGGTGCCATCTGGATAGTAGCTTAGAAACTGTTGTTGTACGAGAACTCCACCAGGTGCATGTGATCTTCCCACGAACCACCGAAGTCGAGTGTACAAGATGTCAACATATCCTCAAGAGTCTGGATCGTGCATTCCGACTGACCATCTGTCTGCAGGTGATAAGCTGTGCTGAACTGGAGGTGAGTTCCCAAACTCTCTTGCAGACTACGCCAAAAGTGCGACATAAATCTCGAATCTCTGTCCGAGGTGATACTGACTGGTACTCCGTGAAGTCCGACTATCTGCCTGAGGTACATCTTTGCTAGCTGAGTCATCGACTGACCAACTTTGAATGGAAGAAAGTGAGCCACCTTCGTGAGCCTGTCAACTATAACCTAAATAGCATCTCTACTGGTCGAGGATCGAGGTAATCCAGTCACGAAATCCATGGTTATATGCTCCCACTTCCATTCTGGAATCGGCAAGGGCTGAAGAAGTCCAACTGGCCTTTGATGTTCAGCCTTGACTTGTTGGCAAACCAAACACCGAGAGACAAACCGAGCTATCTCCTTCTTCATGCCATTCCACCAAAAGTGCTGACGGATATCACGGTACATCTTCGTACCACCGGGATGAATCGAAACTGAGAACTGTGAGCTTCCGCCATGACCTCCTGTCTGATATCTCCACTGGGTACACAAAGACGCTTACCATGTCGAAGTGTACCGTCTTCATGAATGTATAATTCTGGTCGTCGTCCTGCTTCACATTCTGCTCTAAGCCGCTGAAGCTTAGAATCGGAGGACTGAGCTATCTTGATCCTCTTAACTATACTGGACTGAACTTGCATGCTGGCCATCAATGCCACACTGGTAGGAAGGACAACTTCTATACCCATCTTCTGAAGATCTGCTAACAACTCTGGTTGCGCTGTCAGAAAATAAACTCCGGCTCTCCTTCTCAATGCATCTGCAACAACATTGGCCTTCCCAGGATGATACTGCAGGTTGACATCATAATCTACAAGCAGCTCTAGCCATCTTCTCTGAAGCATGTTAAGATCCTTCTGAGTGAACACATACTTCAGGCTCTTGTGGTCGGTGAAAATCTTTACCCTATCTTCATACAAGTAGTGTCTCCAAAGCTTGAGTGCAAACACTACTGCTTCCAGTTCCAAGTCGTAGGTCGGGTAATTCCTCTAATGATCACGAAGTTGTCATGACGCATAAGCTATTACCTTCCCATGCTGCATCAAAACACATCCTAAACCTCTGTCTGAAGCATCACAGTACACTAAAAATCCTTCGATCCCATCTGGAAGTGTGAGAATGGGTGCCGTCATCAAGCCTCGCTTCAGCTTCTCAAAAGAATCCTGACATTCTGCTGTCCAACCAAACTGCACCTCCTTGCGGGTCAACTGTGTCAATGGCACTGAAATATGAGCAAAGTCCGAAACAAATCTCCGGTAGTAGCCGGCCAATCCAAGAAAACTGCGAACTTCTGCAACTGTGCTGGGCACTGGCCATGTTTCGATAGCCACGATCTTCTGGAGATCCACTTCTACTCCCCCTCTGGTGATGATATGACCCAAGTATGAAATACGATCGAGCTATAACTCGCATTTACTGAACTTGGCATACAACTGGTGCTCTCGGAGAATCTGAAGGACAACTCTGAGATGTTGCTCATACTCTGCTTCATTCTTGTTGTAGACTAGGATATCGTCTATGAACACGATCACGAACTGATCCAAATAAGGCATGAAGATACGATTCATGAGGTCCATGAATATAGCCGGCGCATTGGTCGCTCCAAAGGGCATAACAAGGAACTCCCAATGCCCATATCTAGATCTGAAAGTTGTCTTCGGGATGTCCTGCTCTCTGACTCTGATCTGGTGGTATCCTGACCGCAAATCAATCTTCGAGAATACTGCCGCTCCTCTGAGTTGATCAAACAAGTCATCTATCCTTGGGAGAGGATATCTGTTCTTGATTGTTACTGAGTTCAAGGTACGATAGTCAACACATAATCTGGACGTACCATCCTTCTTTTTCACAAGAAGCATCGGGTCTCCCCAAGGCGATCCACTAGCACGAATGAATCCCTTGGTTCTGAGTTCTTCAATCATCTTGTACAATATCTCCAATTCTGACGGCATCATCCTGTAGACTCTCTCTGACAGTGGTGCTATCCCGGGAATCAAGTCGATAGTAAACTCGATCTCTCGCTCTGGCGGCATTCCTAGAAGCTCCTCCGGGAAAACATCTGGAAATTCCTCGACTATCCGGGATAACTGCACTGCTGCTACGGCCATCCGCAATATTGGAGGAGAAGGTTCAACTTCGCCTCGAGAAAAGAAAAACTCCGACTCGCCTGGAATGCTAAAAACAACTCTGCCAATATGGCAGTCTATCCTAGCATACTGGTCCCTCAGCCAATCCATTCCTAAGACCATATCATAATCGGCCATCGGGAATTCTATCAGCCTAGCGGGAAACTCTCTACCGCTAACCATGATCCGACACGAGAAAAACACTCTATCTACTCCCACAAGACCGTTACCAGTAAGTATATTGAGCCTTACTGATAATGACTCGGGCTCCAGTCCTATCCCTGTCGTGAATCGTGCAGACATAAATGATTGCGATACACCAGAGTCAAATAACACTGAAGCCGGAAAGGTGTTGACGAGAATAGTACCTGCCACTACCTCACATGGCGCCACTCCTTCTTCTTCCATGGTTAAAGCCAACACTTGACCATGTCCTCTGGGTGCCGTCCCTCTCTGCTGGAATCGTCTCTGTCTATTCTGAACTTGCGCCTAGGCATACTGCTGAGGCCTTTGCTGTTGAAAAGCCTGGGTCTGCTGTCACGCCCCAGAACCAGAACACTGGAGAGCAGGGGCAGACATAGCCAGCTACGTATAATGAAATGGGGGCCATTCCACTATACGATCACGGCTGTCTAGATATATGAGGGTTTATCTACAAGCCAACAGTCTTCTATGGTCAATAACAAGCCTAGTGTCTCAATCTCAACAAGTAATGATAGTTATAAGATATCAGATCACCAAATATACAATTGTAAGGCGTCCCAAACATTACATATCCGGATGATCATGAAGCTAGTCGTACAAAATGTAAGGACTAGCAAGAGTTAAGTCATACATGATCAACCTCGAGTTGCCAATCATGATTATAGCCCGTAGGCAGACAGGAGGTAAATTTACATCGAGCTAACAAGTGCTCGTCGGCTAAACGCCTCAAAAGAACAATTTACAATAGAGTGGGAGAGCCAAAAAAATAACCCACTCGTTGCCAGGATTTCCTCTAGTGGTCACCATGTGGCTGGAAGGCAGGTAGATCATTTGCTACTGCTCCGGTATCTGGCCATACAAAATCAGCTGGGTCAGACCCCAGAAAGAGCAAGTGCCACAAAGGAGTCTTCACTTAGGAACTAAAACCAGCAATTAGCACAATAATAATAAGGTAATAAAGACAGGAATTAAGGAAAAACATAACAGGTGATATACGACGAGATAACCATGGGACTATTCAGATAACCAGGTTACAACCCGTAAACCAAACAAGGACCGGGGTTGTAGCCCTTCGTCTGAACGGAACTTGGCTTCTCCCACCATTTATCGGCAAGGTAAATATAAGAAATCAAGACATGTAACAATCTTGTACAGGATCATGACAAGACTAGACAGATTGAACCCCATCCAACAATCACGGCCAAGCAACAAGTACGGCTTGCTACTTTAACTAACTAGGGTTATCACAGGCCTAGTTACTAGCAAGATGCAATGAGAATTTCAAGTCCGGTTACCTGTTTGTTACTACCTGAGTGATCCCAGCAAGAAAAGGAAAAGATAGCAGGATATAGCAGACACACTGTAGTAAGATACATGTGTCCTAAGGTACCACACTCGACGGCAGGCTGGAAGTGCGCTCATCTCGACGGATAGCAACAAATCCCATGTATATATATATATATATATATAAGGCCGGGACCAAAGGGGCAACAGGTAAATGGGAAATTCTCCATGAACTATTTGATCAATCTAGTCATTAACCTAGTCAGATTCAGTATGAATCCCTGACCGTGGTGCTCAGGGATCATGCCCTAGACATGATGCAAGACACAACCGGACTAGTAGTTTATACAAGCACAATCCATGCAAACAACCACGGTGTCCAGGCCAATGAATTAATTTGTCAAAAGTGCGCCACGACGGGCCACTATCATGCATGTCAGGGTACTTGTCAAGAGTGCACCACCACGGGTCACTGTCGTGTCATGTGTAGCAGGTCAAGTTATCAAGTCAGGAGTGCACCACGGCGGGCCACTATCAAGCATGTTCAATTATCATTCCAAACATTAATAAATAAATTCGGGATTATCAAGTTCGGGACAAAAGGCGTAAGGATATAAAATGGGCGTAAAAATATATAATAATAATAATAATAATAATAACAGGGCAAGGCATGAGAAGTCCATGCGACTCAGGAAGGGGGACTTATGCGGCTCTGGACGGGTCGGGGCATGCGGCTCAAGAAGACTGAGCCTTATGCGGCTGAGACAGCACATCCCATGCGGCTCAAGGAGATGGGTCATATGCGGCTGGGATAGACTAGTCCTCATGCGGCTGGGGACGAGTCTGCCTTATGCGGCTGGGAACGAGTAGTCCCATGCGGCTCGGACAAAACTCCTTATGTGGCTGGGTCCAAGCAAGGGTCATGCGGCTAAAAGGAGAAACTCATGCGGCTCAGGAGGATAGGGTATACTATGCGGCTCAATTGAGAAGCCTAGTCATGTGTTTTTAAATATGAAGGACTACATGCGGCTGAAGGAATGCTCGCCGCATGAACTTGTCATGCGGTCGGGTACTGCCTATGCGGCTGAATCACCATGCGGCCAGAACTGCCGAAGAAGTTCATGCGGCTCAGTAGGTCAAGAAGTCTTTATGCGGCTGGGAAATTCCATGCGGCCAAATAGAACTCGCCGCATAGGGTTATGCAGCTGAGTCCATGCGGCTCAAAAACTGTTCTTCTTCTCCAATTTTCGAGAAGAAGAGCTAAGCAACCATGGCTTCCAAGCAACGTAAAACCTTCATCCAGAGCCCAAATCCGAACTTCCTTAGGTCAAAATGGGGTAGAACGAGCTACTCTACAACATGAAACCATCAAAACTCGGAAATAACAAGATTAAGTAGATCAAAATCCAAGAAATCCGAAAATAAGGTAAATATAGATCTACAAGAATCTAGCCATGGAAAGTGAAAATGCCAAGTTCTAAAGTAAGTTAGAATGTTGTAAGGAAGAGAATGAAGCAATAAAATTGGAGTTCCTCCATGAAGCAAGTTGCACTTGCCTAGACCTTCCTGGTAGGTGAGGAAGTTAATGGAGGAAGAAGAAAAGTAATGAGGAGAGAGAGAAGGAAGAAAGGGTTAATAAATGGGGATGGTGGTGGTAGGTAGGGGTTCATGCTAGCCCAAACCAAGCCAAACCAACCGAACCAAGCCAGGCCAAACCGAGCCAACCCAATCCTTCTCCTATCCAAATAAAACCAAGCTCCACTAATCAGAATTAATCCATGAACGATAAATGATAATTAAACCACAATGCTAAATATGAAAATAAACCACAACTAACTAATCAAGAAAAAGAGAAATACGGGTCAGAAATACGAACACGTATAAAATACGTATCACAAATTTTGGGGCACTACATCTGCGTCGGCAACGGCTCGGGGATGGAAACTGCTGCTGGACTGGTACTGGTGCTGGTCCCCTAACTGATGAACTGGTCATGACTGGTGATGAGTCAGTCCTGAACGGGCAGAACCCTACCTTGTGGTCTGGCGCTCCACAAAGCAAACACAATCCTCGAGCCTTGTGACATTCTGAAACAACATGTCCAGGCTTTCCACAATAAGAGCAGCCCATGGGGGAAGACTGCTTCTACTTCTGCTGTTGAGGATACGTCGGGGTTGAATGTTGAACCGACGTAACTGAAACTGTCCTTCTCGGAGCTCCAATGGTCAAAGCCCTAGCTGCCGGGACTGGAGCTGACGACTGATTCATCTGGCCGTGAGATCGCTTTCGACCTCCGGTCCTGTCCACAATCCTCTGGGAGGTATACTCATGCCTCATAGCTTCCCTTAATACCGCATCAAAAGTCTGATGCTCAAACTGCTCCACCGCCAGCAAAATCTCTAGGTGGAGTCCCTGCTGAAACCGTTGGGCTCTATCGAACTCGGTCGCCACCAAGGTGGGAGCAAATTGACTAAGCCTGGAAAACTCGGCCATATACCCATCGACCGTCCTGCCTATCTGCTTCAAATTGGTGAACCTGGTCTGTAGATCGTACCGAGCTACAGCATCGAAGTACTTGGTCCGGAACCTCTCACGGAATACTGTCCAGGCAATAGGCGCCACTAGTCCAACGGCCTGCATCGCCCACCAGCTGCGGGCTAGATCCAATAACTGCAGGCATACTACGGCCACCTTCTCATCTTTTAGGGTCTTCGCTGCCTCCAATATCACCTCTGTGTCCTGAAGCCACGCATGAGCAGCGATAGCATCTTCGCTGCCATCGAAGAATGGAGGGTTCAGGTGCTTGAAACTGTTCGCTGCACTGTTCCCATGATATCCACCTCTGCCCAGAGCATCTGCCATTGCCTGATGCAAGGCATCTCCTCGACGATCCTGCGATGCAAGCAACTCCCTGATAAGTCCAATCAAGGCTCCATCATCCTGTCTTACGGGCTGGACTGGCTGTACCGGGGGTTCTGGATCTCCGGAAGGCATGACCCGGGAGGCATGACCCGGAAGGCTGCTTCTGAGTGCTGGGCCTGATCTTCTGGTTGCTGCTGGTCCACGGGAGGTGCTTCGCCTTGCCGATTGGTAGGACCAGGAACAATGCCGCTGAAGAAGAGGACATAGGAAACAATAAGGAAGGACCAAGACAGATCAACGATACAAGCATGTGATCAGGTTGAGAATATCAGGGATTAGAAGATACGGACAGAGATCAAGGGCGAGTGCTGATTGAGACATCTATTCGGTAAACCCTCACATATCTTGATTTATAAGACCTGCATGGGCCACCACTTAAACCATGTAACGCCCCAGAACCAGAATGCTGGAGAACGGAGGGGGACATACATAGCCAGCTACGTATAATGAAATGGAATCCACCTCACTATACAGTCACGACTGTCTAGATATACGAGAGTTTAACTACAATCCATCAGTCTCCTATGCTCAATAACAAGCCGAAATGTCTCAATCTCAAGCAAGCAAGTAAAGTTACAAGATGTAAGATCACCAAATATACAATAGTAAGACGTCCCAAACATTACATATTTAGCTGATCATGAAGTTAGTCGTTACAAAATGTGATGACTAGAAAGAGTTTAGTCATACATAATCAACCCTAGGATCTGTCAATCATGTTACAGCCCGTAGGCAGACAGTAATAAGGTATGCAATAAGAGCTAACAGGTGCTCGTCGGCAAAATGCCTCAAAATGAAAATTTTATAATAGAGTGGGAGAGCCAAAAAATAAACCCACTCGTTGCCCTGGTTACGCCTGGTGGTCACCATCGGGCTGGAAGGTCGGTAGATCCTCTGGAGCTGCTCCAAAATTTGGCCCTACAAAACCAGCTGGGTCAGACCCCAGAAAGAGCAAGTGCCACAAAGGAGGCTTCACTTAAGAACTAAAACCAGCATATTAGAAATAAATATTAAAAATAGTTACAAAAGAGCTTGATAATAAAAGAATAATAACAGTCATAATAGAGTACGAGGGAACCATTCAAGTAGTCAGGTCACAATCCTTAAACCAAACAAGGACCGGGGTTGTAATCCTTCACCTGAATAGAACTCCGTCTCTAAATCTTGTTGGTAAGGTAAAACATAACAAACGTGACATGGGGTGCAATAAGACAATAAACGAAGGGAGGACTCAGAACTGCTCCGGGAGCCAGGTTACAACCCTTAAACCAAACAAGGACCGGGGTTTTAACCCTTCTCCTGAACAGAACTCAGCCTCTGAATCTTTATTATTAAAAGTGACAATCATGCGATCAAGCCTGCAATAATCGAGCACTGAAACTACACCATACAATCGCTCCTGGCCAATCAGTGACTACGGTTTTCTACATTAGCTAACTAGGGTTATTACCAGCCTTAGTTACTAGCAATATGCAGTGAGATATTCCTCCAGCCACAAGCCCTGCAGCTAATCCAGGTTATCCAGGCGACTTGGATTCATTAAGCAGTGCCTCGTTCTTTTCCATATATTAGTGAATCTAGACTTGTGCCCTACTCGTCGGCAGGCTGCAAGTCCAACAACGGTGGCCGGGATAACGGGATCACCTGTAACTGGAAAAATCTCTCATGACTACTGAATTATTCTAGTTATTAGCCTTAGCCATTTACAGTAGGTACCCCTGACCGTGGTACTCAGGAATCCCTGTCCTAGACATGATGCAAATATTACCGGTTCAATTGTACAAACACAATCATCACGGTGTCCAGGCCATTCAATCTTGTCATGACATGCTAGCCGTCGCAACAGCCTTCGGGGTATATATCATGTCATGTTCACTGTCAGGAGGGTGCCACGACGGGCCACTATCATGTCATGTCATTTGTCAAAAGTGTACCACAACGGGTCACCATCATGTCAGAAAACATATTTAAAATTAATATGGCACAAGCATACATGTAGTAATTAAATATTAGTAGGGGCAAGGGCTGTGGAGGAATCATGCGGCTCAGGAGACAGGGGCATGCGGCAGAAGAAATCAGGACTCATGCGGCTCATGAAAAATTTGTCGCATGAAATTACCATACGGCCAGCCAATAAATATGGTCACTATACAATATACGGCCAAGAGTTAAATAATTGCACACGCGGCTAAAAGCAATAAGGAAAATACGGCCACACAAATAATTGAAGGGGGCATATGCGGCCAACTATATAAATGTGCATGCGGCCACAAATTAAAACCATACAATAAAGCTAATGGCCATGCGGCCAAAGCAAATGCATGCAAGCAAATGGCCATGCGGCCAAAGCAAATACAAGCAAATGGCCATGCGGCCAAAGCTAATGCATGCAAGCAAGTGGCCATGCGGCCATGCAAGCAAATGGCCATGCGGCCATGCAAGCAAAGGGCCATGCGGCCATACAAGCAAATGCTCATGCGGCCGAGCAAGCAAATGGCCATGCGGCCATGCAAGCAAATGTTCATGCGGCCAAGCAAATAAACACTTGCTTGTGGCCAGCAAATAAGCATTTGCATGCGGCCAACAATATATTAACGGCCATGTGGCCAGAAATATATTTTCTAAGTGACAGCTAGCAAAATACAACTGCGGCTAAGCAACACAATATTGCATGCGGCCAAAAGTGCAATTAATGGCTTCCACAGAGAACATATCCATAGAAAATATCATGGCCTCCATGCTCCACCAAACAACAATAGGAACCCAAATCCAGACTCCCGTAGGTCAAATTTGGGTAAAATGGAATTCTCTACAACATGGAACCATCAAATAACAAAAATATGCAGGTTTAATAGATCAAAACTCATGAAAACCGAAAATACCATAAAGCTAGATTTACAAGAAATTAACTACGAAAATAAAAAATGCTAAGTACTAAAGTAGGTTAGAAACACATGAGGAAGTCAGTGGAACAATAAAAATAGAATTCCTCCATGAAGCAAGATCCTAAACCTTCCTGGCAGGTGGAGAGTAATGGTGAGGAAGAAGAAGAGTGAATGGGGAGAGAGAAAGAGTGTTGGGTTAATAAATAATGATGGTGGTGGTAGATACGGGTTTGGTTCACAAACTGAACCAAGCCGAACCGAATCAAGCAATAAAATGCCAAATACATCATGCGAGGAGACATGCAATACGAGTCAAAATACATACACGTATACCAAAATATGTAATACGAACCATGGTCATTATAGAAATTGTGGCAATCCTGATATGGACTTGCTGTACAACAAGTCCATTTCTTCTTACAACTAGGGTTTCATCAATAATTTCTTCTACAATTAGGATTTTATCCAATATTTCTTCTATTAATGAAAAAATTGATTAATAGATTTGATAACCCAATTTATTTTACAACTAGAGTTTCATCCATAATTTTCACAAGATGGGACCATAATTTTAAAGTAAAAGTTTCATGATTCCCACAAGTTGGTTTATTTTCTTTCTACTTGTTCTTCTTTCTTCTTGTTCTTTTTTTCTTGTTCTTTTTTCTTCTTCTTCTTTTTTTTTCCATGATGCCCAAACAAGAAGAAAGAAAATAAACTAGGATTTGGAGAAAGAGATGTGAGAAAAGAGACGAGAGCAAAAAAAAAATGATTTCTATACTTACATTTGGACTAGTCCTGATAAAGTTTGGTTGTGCTCTTATAAATAGCCCTTACCAAGATATCGATTGCGAAATCTATATTAGCATATAAATCTTAGTTGGGAGTACAAAAGACTTATTTTAATTTAACCTACTTTTTATTTTCTTTATATTAAATTATAAGTATTTTACGTGGATCAATATAGTATGCTTATGTTCACCCTACTACTATTGTTTCTTCAAATTCCTCCTTATTCTAATATTTTTCAAATTTTTTTTACACAGAGGGATAAAGTTTATTGTATTTACGCAAAAATGGATAGGTTTGAAAAATTACAAAGAAGAGGAAGGGACGACATCAGTAAGCGCCCCAAAAAAGTAGAACGAGCCCCCAACCCGACGCCATCACTAATGTTGCCTAGCTTGTGGACCCCCCTCCCCCCCAAAAAAATAAAAATAAAAATAAAAACTGATGTCGCCACACTTCGATGTCACCCCACTCACTCCCACTTGGTCACTGCAGCAACGTCCACAATGCAACTCTCTTTTCTGCTGCTGCTGCTGCTGCTCATCAACTTCTTCTCACCATCCTCCTCCACTCTCACTTCCTTCCTCCGTAGCCTTCCCAGCTCCTCTCAGCGCCTCCTCCGCTGGGCCCGACCCTCCCCGCCTGCAGCTGGCCCGACATTTCCTGTGCCGCTTCTACCGGCGTCGTCTTCTTCGTAAATCTCTCGTCCCTCGACATTTCTGCCCCGCTCTCCGTCTCCGCCCCTCACCTCTGCGCCCTCCCCTCCCTCGCCTCCCTTGACCTCAGCTTCAACCTCTTCTCCGGTCCCGTCCCTCCGCTCCTTGGCACCTGCTCCAAGCTTTCCGCCCTCAACCTCTCCTCCAACCACCTCTCTGGCCCCATCCCTCCCCAGCTCTTCCTATTCGGCCTACTCCTCGACATCGACCTCGGCCACAACTCCCTCACCGGCACCATCTCCGTCGAAGTAACCCTTTTCCCCTGCCGGGTTCTACAAGAACTCTCTCTCGGGAGAAATACCGAAGGAGCTCTAACTCCTCAACAGCCTCTTCCTGTTCCTCAACGACAACAACCTCACCGGAGTGATCCCGGATGTCCCTCCCGGCTGCGCCCTCCGCAAGCCGTACGTCCAAATGAACACGCTCTCCGGGGAGCTCCCTCCCGGCCTGTTCGGTTGCCGCAACCTCACCTCCTTCAGCGCCTCCTACAATGGCTTCCAAGGGACGTTGCTGGACCTCTTCTCCGGCGTCCCTGATCTCAAAGTGCTCCATTTAGATATCAACAAGTTAGGCGACATTAGTTTTGACGCCTTAGGGGGACAAGTTAGGCGACATTAAGTGATGGCGCCGGGTGGAGATTTCGTTCTACTATTTTTGGGCGTCATTATTGATGTCTCACTTCCTCTTCTTCATAATTTTTTTCAAACTTATCATTTTTTTGCGTAAATACAATAAATTTTATCCTTAAAAATTTTAGTTTTTTTTTTTCAAACCCCATCTCATGATATCCAACTTGAGAGAGAAAAATTGAACAATGGTCGTTCCTTAACAATGCTAACTTGCTAATTGTTGGGGTGCATCAATTAAAAATTTCACATAAATTAGTTGTTATTTATTTTCTAAAAAAATAAAATTTAATGGCCAGTTACAGGCTAACGCAAATAATAATTTCCAGCAACTGCTAAAATACGAAAGCAAAAACAACCCTAGTAAATAAAAACAAAAAACAGAACGAGCACAGCGTATAGACGGCCCCGCCACATCGGAATTCCCTCCTCACTCCGACTGCCATGTCGCGATAAATAAAGCATCACAAGAAAACCCTTCCTTCTTCTTCTTCTTCTTCCTCCTCCATTGATTTATAGGGTTTCTTCCTCTTCCGACTGCCATCGCGATGCAAGGGGGGCAGCAGGCGGCGATCGATCCGGCCCTGCTGGACGACATCATCGGCCGGCTGCTGGAGGTCCGGTCGGCCCGGCCGGGGAAGCAGGTGCAGCTGTCGGAGTCAGAGATCCGCCAGCTCTGCGTCGTCTCCAGGGACATCTTCCTCCACCAGCCCGTCCTCCTCGAGCTCGAGGCTCCCATCAAGATCTGCGGTTAATTTCTCAACTTGTCCTCCTCCTGCTGCTGTTTCTCTTGTTGATTTATCGATCGATTGGTGGATTTCCTTTTTTTTTTTTTTTTGGGGGGGGGGGGGGGGGGGGGGGGGGGGGGGGGGGGGGGGGGGGGTGGGGGAGTTCGATCTTTACGTTTCGGAACGAGTGGAGTCGGCGAAAGATTCGATTTTGACGAGTTTGAGAGTAGTATGTCGCTTACATTGGAGTTCGTGACTACTTTGACGATCCTCGTTTCTTCTTTTATTTCTTGAGTCTTATGTTTTCTTTTCGATCGAACCGATTGATGGGTGGATTTACTTGTTTTATTTGGAAGTTTTGATCTTTAGGTACGGGAACGAGAATAATCGGCAAAAGTTTTCATTTTGATGAGTTTGCAATACCATAGTATACCACTTGGGCTGGCATTTATGTGTCCGCTAGTGATCTTTTATTAGTTTTGATCATTTTAGTTTGAATAGTTCTTATATATGGCTTAATATAACTTTCTTTTGAGCGACAAGCTATAGTTTTATGAAAGGTTATGTAATTGCATTGGGTTCTTCAGGAATGTATACAAGTAGAATCATCAAAAAAGTTACTTTTGCAGAGTTTCACTATCGCATATTACTTATGTTGAACTTTATGGGCCTGCTTGGATCGAGGGTTAAGAGAGTTAAGTGAGGGGGGAATAAAACCATGCTTGGTTCGAGGGTGGGGGTTTAGGAGGGAGGGTTATAGAGAGTTAAGTGAGGGTTTGTTTAACCCTCTTTTGTCCATTTTTAACCTCTCAAATCGGAGGGTTAACGAGAGGGATTGAGAAATTTTGTTTAAAAGGTCATAAATATCCCTTATTTGTACTATAAAATATTATGACTTTTTTCTCCATTTTTTTTTGCTTTTAACATGTTGCTCCGTAGCTTCCTGAGTTTTGAAGATATTTTGACAAATTCTAATTAAAATCTCAATCAAATTTAATTTTAAGACATATATAATTATGTAATAATGTTATTTTAGTAACTATCATATTTTTAGTAATCCTCCTCTCACTCAAAACCTCCAATCCAAGCAAGAGTTATTAAACACCCTCTACTTAACTCTCCCTCCATCCAAACAAGGTTCTATGTAATTATGTATTGACTCTACTCCCCCTCTCTTAACGCTCCCTCGTTTAATCCCACTTAACTCTGCTTTTCCCCCTCAATCCAAGCAGACCCTATGTGTCCTTTAATGATCCTTCATTAGTATTTATGCAATACAATAGTTGGAATAAATTCCCCTACATTTCATTAAAGATAATTAACGAAACGAGTCCCATAAGGGATCACTCTGACAAAATGATCATAGATAAAAAAAACAAGCATATAGAATCCAATAAGAATGGAAGGGATAGTTTTGTCGGTGAGTGGCAAGTCTACCTCAACTAGAAACTACTAAATTAATATTTGCGGAGTTTACAGTAGTATATCATTTACATTGGACTTCATGCGTCCTGTAATGAAAACTTAATTAGTATTGATCATTTGTAGTTTGTTAGTTCACGTGTAGTGGCCTAATTTCACTATTTTTTGGAACATCTTTTGTCCTTTAGGGAGAGAATCTATTTTTGTAGGAGTTTATTAATTGCACTAGGTTCTCTAGGAATGGGAATTAGTAGATTCTGATTAACATTTAATTTTACAGAGTTTGCAGTAGTATATCACTTATATTGGACACTATGTGTCTCCTTTAATGACCCTTAATTAGTTTTTATCATTTGTAATCTGAATAGTTTTTTATGTTGTGCCTTAATTTCACTGTTTTCTTTGGAGAAGATTAATCTTTAGGGGACAAGACAGACTATAGTTTTGTGGAACTTTATGCAATTGCATTAGATTCTTTAGGAATGAGAAGAAGTAGCAGCGACTAATGATCCTTATTCCTTAATGGGTTTTTATCATTTATAGTTTGCATAATTCCTGTGATGGTGGCTTAATTTCAATTTTTTTTGGAATAGTTAGGTTCTTTAGGAAATAGACGATTTTTTTTAAGTTCAATTAATCTGTTCATTCACAATATTTGGAGATGTATATCCCTTGTAGTTTGTGAAGCTTATTGATCGTAGGAAGGAGAGTGAATGAACTTAGTGGACATTTTTCCTTTGAAATTCATAGTAGTATGTAGAATTTAATATGAGAAGTTCTGGTTTTGATGATTTGCAAAATTGGTTGTTTTGCAAGAATTGGAATAGATAGGTAGGTGAAGCCCCACCTTGTCATCTACTGAAATGAAAAGAGTTTGTGAACCTTACAAGTGTACTGTATTTCACTGTGGATATCTGGTGTAGTGTTCAATCATATGCACTTTTAATTTAATGTGATCTTTTGTGAAGCTTGAGTGTTTGGGGAAAAAGTACATACTTGTGAGATTCAAAAATACTTTAGTTTCTTTAAAGTGGAGAGCAAATGATATCTGTTAAAAAGTTTGATAAACTACAGAGTGCTCCCATCTGTCTTTTAGGCTTACACAAAAAGATACTTTGAGCTAGGATTTCAACAGTTGATGAAGATGGCAAATATGCAACATCAAGTTATATGAAAACTTCAAAAAATAAATAAATCAATGTTACAAATGAACTAGGTTCTTCAGGAAGGATAGCAAGTTAAGTCAAACACTTACTTCTTATCAGGCATATATTGATCTGTTAAAGGTTTGATATTATGAACTACAGAGTGCAACCATCTGTCTTTTAGGCTTACACAAAAAGATACTTTGAGCTAGGATTTCAACAGTTGATGAAGATGGCTAATATGCAACATCAAGTTATATGAAAACTTGAACTTATATTCAAAAAGTAAATAAATCAATGTTCCAAATGAACTAGGTTCTTCAGGAAGGATAGCAAGTTAAGTTTGTGAGAATTGATACTGCAGCATTATAATCTGCAATAGCTTTTTTCTTAGTGTTACAAACACTTGCTTCTGATCGGGCATATATTGATTTAGATGGGTTTGGGGCCTTTGGGCAGAAGATGTTTTTGTGGCAAGCTAATGTTTTGATTTTTTCTGTGTCTGTGTTGGGATGAAGTGGGTGGGTGGGGTTGGGGGCTAAGTTTGCAAAATCTTCAAATGCTTTTGGTTCATTAGGAAGGATTGTGAATTTTTTGATCTCTCAATATTGCAAGCTACAGGGTGCTGTAGTCTTCTATTAAGTTGATATTAGCATGGGCTTTGTGGCATATGGCTTCACAGTGGATTCATATAGTTTAGATAGAAAGTGATTTCTAACAAAATATTATCTTTGTTATTGTTTGGGCAAGGAAGTATAAATTTGCTAAACTCGAATCCCATAGGTTCATTAGGAAGCATAGAAAGTCAATTTCGTTTAGTATTTGGGTAAAGTGCAAAAAATTCCTCGTTAGATTTTCGCTTTTTGCACTAAAAGATTCCATGTTCTTAAAATTAATTAAAGTATAAAATATGCTCATTTTGTCCCCTTTCCGTTAACTGGTGTTAAGTGGGATATGTAATGACCATTTTACCCCTCCCCTACTCTCTTCCCCCCCTCTCTCTCCGGTGGTGCAGGGAGGAGGAGGGGGGCGGGGAGGAGGAGACGCGGGGAGGAGGAGGAGCTGGCCGGCGGGGAGGAGGGGGGGTTGGCCAGCGGGGAGGAGGAGGGGGGCGGGGAGGAGGGAGGCTGGCCTGCGGGGAGGAGGAGGGGGCTGGCCGGAGGGGAGGAGGAGGGGGGCTGGCCGGAGGGAGGAGGAGGGGGGCTGGCCGGAGGGAGGAGGGGAGAGGTTAGGGAAGGCGGGGGGGCTGGTAGGGAAGGGGGGAGGGTAGTTTAGGTATTTTTTATTTTAAAAAAATGGCATTAACGGCCATTTCTAACGATCAACAGACGGTAGGGGGCTTTTCGAACAAGTCATAGATTGCGAAGGTCTTTATTTGCTAAATTTGACTAAAAGGTCTTTCTACGCGAAATGTGCAAATTTAACGAGGGATTTTTTTGCACTTTACCCTCGCAAATTATGATGTTCAATGATATACCTTTTAACTTGCCACGACATGTACTTGGGCATGGTGTTCATAAGCTGATTTACTGCTCAATTAGAAAATGATTTTCTTTATGAAAAGGAGAGGGAAATAAATATTTGAAGAACTTACAAGGAAGTTCAGGTTCATCAGGAAGGACAAGGAACGAAATTAGTGGAAGGTTCATAATTGCGATTTGTGAGCATAGTGTTGATTGCCCTGATAGCGTAAAGAGGACATGGCCCCAGAGCCGAATATAAGAAGATGATTCTAACATCCGATTCCAAGAATTTGGGATAAAGGCTTTCTTCTTGTTGTTGTTGCTGTACTTCTGAAGAATGGGCTTTCTATCACATTCTCACTCAGATAACTTTGACAAAGTGACTAAAATAATATTATTGATCTTGGGGGGTACGAAGTATAAGTTTATGGGACTTAGAGATGCATTTGGTTCACTAGGAAGGATAATTAGTCAAATTAGTGAAGACAAAAAAAATGAAAACCTAATGTTTAATAGTCCTGTAAGTTGGCATTCACATGTACTTTGGGCATGGGATTTGTAACATGATCCCGGTAGATTAATTCAAGGTTCTAAACGACTTTCGGCGGGTGCGCAGTAGAGAGGGTCAGCCTATCGCCTAGATGCTTGATACATTTTGGGCTCCTTTTACTATTATACCATTGTTTTTTGTGTGCGCATAATATGCATATTTTAAGGGTTTTTTTATGCATAACTAAGTTGTAGAACAAAAGAGTTATGAAGTTTCAGTGTAAAAGTGAATAATATGTCTATAATTCTTGCAAAACTGTTTTGTTAAAACATTTAGTCAGATATTGTTCTGCCTAGGCGTCTGCCTACGCTGCCTCACTCTGCATACGCTGCCAAACCACCGTCGGCCACCTACTCCACCGTCAACGACAAAAGCGATGTGGAGAGCGGCCGCCTATTGCCGGCCGCCTACTCCACCGCCAACGACAAAAGCAATACGGAGAGCGGCTGCCTCGAACACCATTTAGAACATTGGATTAATTAGAAAGTGAAGTTTTACAGAATCTGATACTATCTTTCGGGGTGGGGTATTCTCTGTTCTAAAAGGCTGCCGCCTAGGCACTAGGCGTCGGGTGTCCGCCCGATGTCTGCTTAGGCGTCCGCCTAGTCCCCATGACGCCCGACTATGCAGGTTTTGAGGTTTTATGGGTTTTTTTCTGCAATTTTTAGTAGATTTGTTTGGATTATTTTTATTTTTTTGAACCGCGGCCACCTAGGCGAGCTGGACGCTAGGCGGAAGGTGTCCGCCCGACTAGCGGCTAGCGCTTTTCACAACCTTGGGGGTATTATAATGTGCAAAACTTGCAAGGTCATTAGGTTGATTAGGAATGATGAATGAGTGAAATTTGTGGATAATTTGATATTAGAAGATATAATGTGAAATAACCTGTTTTCTGATCTGAGCTTAACATGCAATTCACAGCAAGGACTTCTATGCTGATTAAGATTGCTTATGTAGAAATTGAACATTTTATACATTCAAGGTTTGCAGGAAAAATATTTTAAACTTACAAATTACTAGGTTCCTTAGGAAGAACAGCAAATGAACTTTGTGGATTAGTCATATTGTATGCTATATAATGTGCAATAACCTGTTTATTTGAGTTACATGAACTTGGACCAAGGACTTCATATGATGTTTCATAAGCAAATGAATTTGTTGAAGCAATTTAAATATCAGTCAGAATTGTAAAATTGTGAAATTTGGAAATATATTAGCTTCTTTAGGAAGGAATGCAAGTGAAAATCTGTGAATCTATGCAATAGTCTGTCTGTAAGATTCTGTCTCAAGGATATCTTACGCCCATTCAAATGGTTTGCTTTTCATTTTGGATTCTCTTTTGATAGGTTCCCCACTTTACGTTTTAGGTAGAAAGGTGACTTTTGGTAAAAGGTGTGAATTTTCTTGGAGGAACTATTAGTATGTCAAACTTAGTATTGCATAGGCTCTTTAAAATGATAGGAATTTGGCACCAACGTAGACGGTTGACGTCAGGTCGGCAGCCGGTCATAAGACTTCATCAAATCTTATATAGATGCGAGAAGCTTTGATGATTTTATGTTGTCGTCATCGTTTTAGAAAAATATAACATAATAGTTATAGTCTGTTTGTTAGGAGAACACAGGATAACATATCGACATTAGAGGAGAGGATGATATCATAATACAGGAGGGTTTTGTTCAGTAGTTAAATAAAATATGGTTCGTGATATAGTTCTTAGAGGATTGCAAAGTAAAATATACTTTGTTGTATGAGAAAGAAGACGACTAGATCAGGAGAGATAAGTTACCTTAGTTCTTTGAGGTGTCAATTTAACCAAGAATGCTTTAAATCACCCGAAGAGAGAGAGAACAAAGAGGCTCTAGAAGAATTCATGGTAGTGTTACTAATGTATGCTTTGTTACACAAAATGTAAAGCATATGCTTTTCGTTCAAATACCAGAAGCTTTGTGCATCAAAGATTTCCTCTGTAGGCTACATAATAATTTCTATATGAGCTTCAAAGTGTAGAGAAAAATCAAAATTCAAGTAAGATTGGAGTTGGATATAATAAGCCAATAAGACACTAGATTTTTTTGAATGGACAGAGAGACAAAGTAAGATACAAGAACATGAGAATTTCTGTTAAACATGAGAGATGTGGATTGGGTGAGAGGTTGGAACTTGGAAGCCGAAGCACACAACTGGAAGACTCGAGACACAGAAGACTGACAGCAGATGTTCAAAACCTTAAAAGACAATCACTTACATACACTCCTAAATCATTGCTTATCAGCAAAGGTTCCCCAATGGCAAGCAAGTTGGATACAGAATCTTAAACAATTCTTCTTAGTAAATGTTAGAACGGGGGTTGTTTTGTTGCCTATAACCCAAGATTAGGTCGCATGTTGTAGTAACTCAGACTTCCTGCAGTATGTTGATTGAGTTACTGAAACTTCTGTTGCAACAGTCGCCCCCCACCCCCCCCCCCCCCCCCCCCCCCCCCCCCCCCGGCGCCCCCCCACACCCACACACAGAGCGACTGACAATGACTGAAGGAGTTTGGATGCTTGCAGAAAGCAATTCCTAGTTCATCACTTACACGTGTGATCTGCAGACATCAAATAGTGGAAAATGAGTTAACACATGGTGTAAAACCAATTCCTATTTCAACATGATTGCATGAATTTTTCCAGATGCTGCATGCAAATGCAACTCATCTAATCTCACAATATATTAAGCTACAGGCAACCAAGGAGCTCCTGAGAGTTTATAATGGGCGATCGGCTTCTGAATCAATTCTCTTTCATCATGATATTTGACCTTAAAGTTACTTTAAACTTCTTCTTACGAGAGCAGTTGCACCTTGGTCATGTTCTCATGTTTGGATACGTTATATTATTTAGCTTCAAATTTCTTACAAAAAGGATTAGGCCTAAAAAGCTTTTTGTACGGTTTGAAATAAGCTTTCGTTGTTGAATAACTTGCATTGAATAACACACAGCGACTGACAATGACTGAAGGAGTTTGGATGCTTGCAGAAAGCAATTCCTACTTCATCACTTACAGGTGTGATCTGCAGATATCAAATAGTGGAAAATGAGTTAACACATGGTGTAAAACCAATTCATATTTCAACCAATTCATATTTCAACATGATTGCATGAATTTTTCCAGATGCTGCATGCAAATGCGACTCATCTAATCTTGCAATATATTAAGCTACAGGCAACGAAGGAGCTCCTGAGAGTTTATAGTGAGCGATCGGCTTCTGAATCAATTCTCTTTCATCATGATATTTGACCTTAAAGTTACTTAAACTTCTTCTTACGAGAGCAGTTGCACCTTGGTCATGTTCTCATGTTTGGATACCTTATATATTTAGCTTCAAATTTCTTACAAAAAGGATTAAGCCTAAAATGCTTTTTGTACGGTTTGAAATAAGCTTTCGTTGTTGAATAACTTGCATTGAATAACTTGCATGATTTACTATATGCGGTGCAACTTATTTTCTCTCTTTCTAAGGGAGATCATATCAGATTTATCATGTGTATAATGATCTGATCGGTTAGCTTCTTTGACCTAACCCTTTTTTTTAATATGGTTTTCAGGTGACATTCATGGCCAGTACAGTGATCTTTTAAGGCTATTTGAATATGGAGGTTTTCCTCCTGAGGCCAATTATTTATTTTTAGGTGACTACGTAGATCGTGGTAAACAAAGCTTGGAAACGATATGCCTTCTTCTTGCATATAAGATCAAATACCCAGAGAATTTTTTCATCTTGAGAGGAAATCATGAATGTGCTTCTATAAATCGGATATATGGTTTTTATGACGAATGTAAGCGCCGGTTTAATGTGAGACTCTGGAAGGTTTTTACAGATTGCTTCAATTGTCTCCCTGTAGCCGCTCTTATAGATGACAAAATACTATGCATGCATGGTGGTCTCTCCCCAGACCTGTCGAACTTGGACCAGATTAAAAGCTTAGCACGTCCAACTGATGTCCCAGATACAGGTTTACTATGCGACTTACTTTGGTCAGATCCTGGCAGAGAGGTTCAAGGGTGGGGGATGAATGACAGGGGGGTATCATACACTTTTGGTGCTGATAAGGTTGCAGATTTCTTATCAAAGCACGACCTCGATCTTGTTTGCCGTGCCCATCAGGTTAATCATTTTTACTTTTTAACTTCCTAGAATGTAGTTTCTGTTTTGCTGAATTCTTTTGTACCATTCCAGGTTGTGGAAGATGGCTATGAATTCTTTGCAGATAGACAACTTGTCACTATATTCTCAGCCCCAAATTACTGTGGTGAATTTGATAACGCTGGTGCGATGATGAGTGTAGACGAAACCTTGATGTGTTCTTTCCAAATCCTCAAGCCTGCAGAAAAGAAACCAAAGTTTATGATGCAAACAAGGATATAATAATAGGAGAATCTGGCCTTTTGTAATTGCAAAGGTTAGTTGAACCTCGTCATGCTTGTGCTTTCGTATCTCCTGCCCTTATACTTAAAACATATGGATTTGTAAAAAGTAAAAACTAGCTGTAGCAGTTACAGGTTAACTTGACTTGATTGCTACTGTTAAGAATTGGCCTGTTTTACAATTTGATATACATGGTATGCCTGTAAGGTTGTAACATCATGTTGCCACCCCATCCAAAGAGATCAAACAGATGACATTCAATACATATTACGAATATTGTCATGACTCATAGATTTTTACTTTCTCGGTGATTGTTTTCTTATCCAACAATGATGATTATTTCTTTTGTTTGGTATTGGACCTACAGGGCCTATATAAGTGTTAAACCTTTCGAGAACTATTGTCTTCCTGAACACCTCATCTGTTCTACCCTACAACCAGCATTAGTATCTATTGCTTGCCAGGCTCCTGCTCTTCTTCTTTTTATCTCGAACGTTCCTAATCCTGCACTTTGTATGGTGTCATTCATACATCATACCTACCTTTCCTATACATGTTCTCCGCTTTTGTATATGTCACAATCATCTTGTTTTCTGAGCCTCCGTATTGCCTAACACAACATTACTTTTGTTGCTACCTTCTGAATTATTCTTACTAGGCTTCATTTATAGAGAACACTACAGAAACACTTCACTGCTTCATCCACATTGTTTTCTATAACGTGGAATGTAGGCTGAAGCTAATCATGGTTTTGTATCATGTGACACCAACTTTGATTGTATATATATCACTTTTTGATGCGATATGTCATCTGTGTAAGTTTTGGTATTATACTATAATATATAAGATCTTATCCTATGAGATTACAGACATTAGTTAAGCACATGGTTACGTGGACCGTTGAAAGCTCCGTAATGCGGAACAAAAAAGGGAACACGCGGTACTATGAGGACAGGCTTCTTCACAATGCAATATGTTTATACGAAACATAGAACATACTTAAAAAACAAATATGCTGTATAATATGTAACAATATGTAATGTATACTTTAAGTTTCAAAGTTAATAATGTACCATAATATAGCATAAAAAAGATTCATATGGTCCAAACAATCCTAGCAATTATATATTTTAAAAAGTAGCAAGTCTTAGACTTTCGAAAAATAACAAAAAGAAAACTACATTTTCCAATTAAAAGCTTGGCCAGAACCCAAGTAGGTATAGGATGTGTTTGCTAGTTAGAGCTTAGATTTCCATGTCCCCAATTTGCCGATGTTCCACATTCCGGAATGTGCGTTTACGGTTCTCAGAGCACGCATTCCCGGATTGTGGGACACACATATCATCATCATCCAAGCCTTTTCCTGTCAGAATCGCCCCTACAAATGAGCACGAGTGGGTCGCAGAAACTTGATCATGTTCACCTTTCTCAACACGGAGCTGTGTTCCATTTGCAATGCCGTGTAGCCATGCTTGTTAGAACTTAGATTTCCATATCCCCAATTTGCCGATGTTCCACATTCCGGAATGTGTGTTTAGGATCTCAGAGCACGCATTCCCTGATTGTGGGACACATATCATCATCATCCAAGCCTTTTCCTGTCAGAGTGGGTCGGAGAAGCTTGATCATGTTCACCTTTCTCAACATGGAGCTGTGTTCCATTTGCAATGCCATGTAGCCGTGCTTGATGGAAAAAAGGGTTTTATGTGGACATCCTTTTAAAGAGTGACATGGATTGGTGGATGTATACCAAGGACACTGAGCTTGTTGTTGGTTATGGTTTGGACCTCCCAATAGAGTTTGCTATCGACTGATTTTGGTTTTAGATGGATTGATGATCCCTCATATATCTTCCTGGGTATGGTTTTTTCCTTTACTTTTTATTTTCATTTATAGATTTTATATCATGACTATATGTAGTATGGATTACAGTGATGAAATTGTGAGCCAGGTCAAATAAAGCAGTATAAATTGTCAGAGTTTAGAAGAGTATGTAATAGTTTGTATTAGGCCTGAGGCCGGGTATATATAGCTCATGGTTGGCGACAGCCTCGCTGTCCAGCCGATGTGGTACTAAAGTATATGTCTCTAACATTAATATCCTAGCATAAGGACGATCCGAGGAAAGGCAAAGCCACACTCAATACGATAGTATTTAACATTTAAGATTAACACTTGGTGTTGGTCATTGACGAAACTTTGAGGCATGTTTTAGTTGAGATTGCACGGTATGTTGTTTTCTTTAGGTAATTTACTTAATGAGACTAGACAACAGCTTAAATCTAGGTTAGAAAATGGTTGAAGGTTTAGAACTTAAAATATTTGATTTTATGAGGACGAAGATGAAACACAGAGAATTTTACTCCAACCACCGGGAGAAAAACGAGCAATTATAATTGAGAAAACATGCAGACTGATTGGAAGTTCACTCAATATTGACGTGAGATCGATGATGATGTTGTTCTTTTGGAGCCTTAGATGACTTGGAATAACCATGAAAGGAAGGTGGACATCTCTAAGATACATAGCTAATGCTTTATTCTCATAATAATGCAGTTGAGAACAAGGTTCACAGTAACGGAATCGGTATCAGACTTCCTATGAGTATCAGGATCCGGTATCAGACTCTTCCTATGGTATCGGGAATAACAGTATCGGCAGTTTTGGATCGGAGTATTGGATTTTTGGTATCTGAAAACAAATAATTATTAATAAATTATTAAAATTTTAGAAAAAATATTTTATACATTTAGGCATAATTTTAAGTATTTTATATTTTGTTTCTTTGTAGTTTTGAAATTAAATGAAATAATAGTCACCTTCCTAATTGATTTACCTGCAATAAATAAGTTTTCTTCATTTAAATGCTTTTATAATCTTATTATGCTAATTGGTCTTTTTCGTTCAATTTTCTCTGTCGAATTTACTAGGAAAAAGACCCCCAACATCGTTATTGGTCATTATCATATTGGTATCGGTTGGTAGTAGTCAGTATCGGTATCGGTCGGTATCAGATCAGGACACGCCAAACCGTATCGGTATCGGCCACATGGTATCAGTATCGACCGATATTCCAATTTATTGTTAAGAAATGATGTGCAGAAAAGGCGATGTCTGAAATAAGAATGTTGAATACTCGAGTTTGAACCAGATAATATGATGAGAGAACTATTTTAGTGCATCTGTGGAAATTTGAGGTAATTTTGATGGTAAGGAAATAGGCGAGTTCATGGGAATTCAGTGGTAAGCTAAACTGTTTTTGCATATGAAATGTGATATGTCAGCTGGTTACGAGTAATTGGATTGTAATTCAAGTTGCTGTACAAGAGGTGGACAAGAAATGGATTTAGGTTGTCGGGGAAGATAACTCTTTCGATTTTTAAATGACTGTTTAGTAGATCGAATCGAGAAGAAGGGTGCATGAAGCCACCCCCAAAGACTTGGATACCTACTTTGTTGCTGGTGCTGGTGTTAGCTACTGCTACATTTGCTGTTTAGTATGTCTATATCACGGCCAGTGGTGTGAATTCTTGCTTTAAAGTTAAACCATCAAGTCTAACATTATAGAATCACTATACGCATTGCCTCATCATGAAGATACCATCTGTATGAGCCTGATTTCACCTTGGCCTCATCGTCTCCATCACCATCTGCTCCCCACACATTAGCAACCATGTCAAAATCCTATTTTTTTGGTTTTCTTTACTGGTCTAATGTAGACAGTGATATCTACAATTTATAAAGGTATTCTGGTGTGGAAAGCTTGTCAGCTGATATGAGAACCTCACCATTTTTGAGGGCAAGATAAAGATAGTTGTTTGAGATGGTTTGCAGTCTTTGGACACATGTGGACCTGATGTACAAGTTAGGAGTGTTAGTGTGTTAGTTAAAGGATCTGCTATAACTAGGGGTAAACTTAAATTTACTGGGATTGAGACTGCAAAAAATGATATGGCTTTTCCTAATGTTAGAGGAGAAACACCCATTGACATAGCTGAACGGGACATAAATTCATGCAGGTGACTCCAAGTGTTTGGTATACTTGCTTTGTTGCTACTGACTAGTGGGACAAAACTATCTTGGGTTCTCACACGCGAGGATTAGTATTTTCCATACCTATTTCTTTGAAGTGGCTTACTAGGAAAAGTGAAAAGCCACAGACAATATTGCAGTTTTTGTGCTTTCAATATCTTGTTATCAATGTTTCACGGTACCTAATGGCGTAGGACTGATGTGCTTGGTAAATGTGATAACCCATCTACAAAAGACGAGGCTGACAAATTTATCTGTTAGCTTTTGTTTTATATCCTGCTACTTTTGGAGTACTGAGGAGCCCTATATTGGAATAGGAAAAAAGTTTAAGAATACATGTTGAATGTTCAATTGGATAGAGTTAGAGTATGAGTTTAGAAACATAGGCTTTAGGTTAGTGTAAACATCAATGTTTTTTCCACACTTCTTTTATATAGGTTAGTCTGCACTTTAATACTCTGAAGTATCCCAATTTGCAACTTGCTATCCTAAAAGATCAAAAGTTACAAGTCCTACCTAAATCTTCTTATTGGCATGTAAATTCCTTACCTAAACCAGTTTGCAACTTGCTACCTACCTCATTAAAAAAAAAACATTCTACCCCATCTTCTCCCTCATGCCTAACCCGAAACCCTGACTGTCATTCTATGAACAACATATACTTTGAGATGTATATTTATAAACTTGGTAACGGTATTTATAAGTTGCACTGTATAATTAAAAAAAATGCTTCAATATTTAGTGTGTTATTTCGTTTGGAAGAAATGTTTGTTAGTTATGCTAAAAGTACTTGGCGAGCTCTGTGGCTGCTAAATGACAAAGGATAAAGAAAACGTTTTATGTAGAAACGAGATTGCATCTACCTAGGATCATGCTCACTTTCTTATCAACCCTAGTAATTCTATGAACAACATATACTTTGAGATGATTTCATGTATCCGGAAATTTGTTTAGCTGAGCATTTATTTTCAATTATTTCATAATTGTTAGGGTCGAGGATCCTTGTTTCTCTTCCTCCATGGATTTCAAATTTAAATTTGTAGGTAGCAGTAATTTTTGTGATTTGAGAGATGGCATTGACATGTTTTAAACTGCTTGGGCATGTTACAGGGATCTCCTAAATGGCCACGAAGGAGCGAGTGGAACAAAGCAACTAACTGCAAAGACTCATCCTGTAGAAATGGGTTCAGCACTTAGAGCCAGAATTTATCTAACAAAAAGGGTTCGACCTGCAATGTTCTGGAGGCAGTTCACTTTCCTCATTGGCAATCTTTTTTTTTTTCTTCTTAATGTGTGAAACTAGCATACTGCAGGTGTGACGGCTAAAAGTCCCAACTGTGTTCTGACAACAATAGCAGATGACCTTTTGCATCTTCACGAAACCTAAATACGGATGCGATTATTCCGAACCTTTCAAATGCTTGTAACATTATTCGGATATTATGCATTGCATGCAAACCGAAAGTAGAGGTCACGATGGCGATAAGAGCAGGCTGCGGATGGAGTCGAATGGCTGTAGCATTGACAGTTTCAATTACACAGGGATGCTTGCTGATCTCTTGGATGAATTTTATAGCTTCTCTATGCAATCCACCTGAATCCTGACGGATTACACATGTTTAGGTTATTGCAGTCCAACTACTTCTGATGCCTGCCACGGTTAGAGAAAAAAAATATATGGAAAGGTGGAGGGAAGAAAAAGCGGAGGGATTATTTCTTCCTCCTAACTTAATAAATTCAATCCCTAAAAAAATTGGAAGTAAAAGTGGAGGCTTATTCAAATTTACACTTAATGAATTATATTATTTAAACATTGTTTAATGAAGTCTACAAGTAAATAGATATTTTTATTTGAGGATATAATTGGTAAATTATATATTTTTTATTTTCATCCCTTCCACTTTTTCTTCCATACAAGGAGAGTGTATCATTTTTTTTTAAACTTCTTTTCCATATGAATGACAAGTATATTGATGTTTTTTTCATCCTACCAAACTAGCTTTAAGTATTGTCGTGTGGAGAACTCCTAGCACACTTTCTTGACAACTTTTTAACTGCTACAGAAAAAAAAAAAAGAAGAAGAAGGGAAATAACCAAACCATAGAAGTTTTTAATTTTTTCGTTTTTCTATCTAGCCCAACAAGAAATGTCTACCTTAGGGTACCTTGGTCTGGTGTAATTTTTTATGCTTAGACTTTCCAAATGTGCTGCTTTCTAGATGCTGAATATTTATATTACGCATGACGTAGGCCCATAGCAGATTTGTTATGGTTCCAAATTTCCAAATCAAACTAGTCTGGTGTTATTGGCAGTACACTTTCGTCTCAGTCACAGGTTGGGGACAAGATAATTTACTCCATTATACTCTTTGGGGGATAATTACACTTTTATTTTTAAGACGCACACTTCTTCTTTCTACTCTCTTCGGTCGTAAACTCCCTAAATCTGGTAGCAATTGACTTCCAAAGTTTCTTAAATTTAGTTCTTTTGTTACATTATTTTGTGTAATGCATATTTTGTTATGTTTTTTAAATTGCACTATTTTTGAAGTTTTAAATTTCATTAATGGATGTTCGAAGCTTTGGACAATAACATAACATTTGGGACGATGGATAATTGTTAAAATTTTGGCAGTCCCTGAAGTCAGAATCCTCCAACTGACTGTCAATTTTTGGTAATCTTATGTGTTCTCAAGCAGAGAATTCTTTGATGAATAACTTGTGTTCTCTGGAAAAAAAACTAAGTATTGTTTAGGAAGTTAAAATTAAAAAATAATTATGACGTTCCTTATGCAGGAAGTATGGTACCAATAACACTATGTCAAACAAACACATGTTGTCAAATTGCAAACAAAGGATAAAGAGGTAAGCAAGAATTAGGCGCTCTACAGACAAATTAAGCTAGAATTAGGCCCTCTAAACATCTAGCTTCTTTTATGTATAAAAAAAAAATTAAAAAAATAACACACAACTCGTAAAGTTTATATTTGTTTGCGGCAAATAATAAGGAGACTATAAAAATTAATAAAAACAATCCACTTTTAACAGTTCTATGTATAATTATGATTTGATTTTATGCGTACTGTCAAAATTTTGACAATCCTGAATATACACACGAGTTTTAAAATTTTGACAGTCTTATTTTTTTTTTGTAAGATTACTATTAAAATTTTGACTGTCTTGAATAACACTTTTAGAACTGTCAAAAACTGTGATAGCCTCTAAAAATTTCTGTAGTGTCCTTATCATTTGCCTTGTTTGTCCATAAGCTGTCTTACTTTACAGCACCCCCTTGTCCTGGCTGCCGCAGTGGCCGTCGCCGCGGAGATTCTCATGCAGGTATGCTCGAACTGCGCAACGGGGCAGGGAATGACGATGATCCCGCCGGGATAGTCGAACCCGAACTTGGCCTCCGACTCCACCAGCAGCTCCTTGAACAAGGGGTGGTTGACTTGCACGACCGACACCATGTACTGGAGCAGATGCCCGCCCTCCCCGTTCTGCTCCCCCACGTACACCGGCAGATGCCCCTTCGGCGGCGGGGGTGGCGCTGGCAGCCGCGGCAGCGGCGAGCCTTCGCGTAACCTCCGGAAGGAAAATAGCATTGCTCGGCGGAGGAGGTAAGGAACGAAATTGGAGTGGACGTCTCCGAGAAGAAAGAAAGTTCGCGGTCGTCTTCCTCTTCTGATGTTAGCCCATCCTGCGATCCTCGCCACAGCCTTCCCGAGCTTGAATAGTTTTTTCATTTGGAAATTTTTTTATTATCAGCTGCTGGCTAGATGGAAAGTTTACGCCTTCCTCATCTCTTCTGCAGTATATATAACAATTAACAAGACAGTGTTTGTACTTTGTGTTCTCCTCTACTCTGATGGATCTCTCTGTGTCGGACATTGACACGTATTGACCTCTTTTGAATCTTTCTTAAATCCAAAATGTCATGCAGTCCCCTGAAATCCAACATCCCATTCAGGAGTTGCACGAGTGTTACGGAATACTTGCTACCAATTTTGGAAGAGTACTACTCAAGATACTTAAAAAAAACCAAAAACTATTCGGAACTATCCAATTTTTTTTAATTTATAAATTTGTCACTCAAAATTTTTTTTACTAAGAAGTTATTTACTGCATAATGAAATATCAATTTTTTTTGACAGTTCTTAATGAACAACATATTTTTTTTAGGACTGTGAGAATTTTTGACAGTTCTATATACTAGACTAATCAACATAAATCCTGGATTCAATCAGAAATGTATCTACAGTCCTGTAAATTTATTTAGGTCTGTGTAGTTCCTTAATAAACTCGTTTTTAAATGACAAACTTATAAATTGAAAAATTGGATAGTGCGTAATTTTTGTAATGTCTTTGTGAGAAAGAAAGAGCGAGAACATTGAAAGAAAGAGAAATGAAAGATGATGTGAAGTCTAAGTTTCGGACTCAAGACTATGTTTGGTTGTATGTGTTAGACGCGTATTGTATGGTCAAATGGACTTGAGAATATTGTCCGTGTACGGGTATGTGATTTTCCTCGAACGAGTTATTGGCCGAGGCACCGAGACCGTTCGTACTAGGAGGGATGGTTAATTTTGTAGGCACATATCTTTAAGACGATTTGCGGTCGGTTACTGATGTGTTAAGCCGCAATAATAGTAAGTTCGGCGTCATCCGAAACGGGCTATATATGTTGCGTCAGTGTAAGAATGAGTGCATCGAGTCGGTAAGAAGTCGCCACAAAAAAATTACGAGATATATATGTTGTCTGCTGGATTGTTTACATGAATCAAATATAACATACTTATCATAAAATACATCCTTACCATTTTCAATTATGCCACAAAATCGATCCTAAAATAAATATAGAAAGATTACAGGTTAAACTGCATGATTTATAATTTTGGAACGATATGTCGACTTCAGATTTGGGTCCTGCAAAATAAAACTTTATTTTCTGGTGTGTCTACGTGTGCGTGCGCGCATCCAGAAAACCAGCTGGGATGACGACACAACGTCCCTGTCCGGAACGAGATGCTAAGAGAGATGCGCCAAACTCCAAAGCACCCTTCCGTGTGTTTCTTCGTGACGTTTCTTTCCGGTCGTACGTGTCGAGAACAATTGCAGGCGTCGACGCGTGTCCTGAATATTTATTAATATTCTTTTTTGACTCTTGATGCTCCAATGTTCTGTTGCCACGTTTGGTGTCGGAATTAAAGTTTGGGAAAGAAAACTAAGAGCATCTCCAACCCTATTGTCTTGTTAAGTGTTGTGAGTCTTAGGTGGCTCCTATGTGGCATGAGCCACAAGACAATGTCTTGTTTATGTGGCAAAATTATATCTCAAAAGACAATAAGATAGAAAAACTCTCTCCAATGCAAAAGTATTGAGAAGACAATAAAAAGTATTTTTTCCAACTTCCAAGGCAACTTTTAAGACAACTACCCATCTTCTTTCTTTTTTCTAATATTTTTTATTCATAATTGATGACATGGAAGAGAAGACATTGTCAAGTGCATTGTCTAGAACAAGACAATCAACTTCACAATGTCTTCTTTAATTTTTGCCACATAAGCTTCACAATTGACTTGACAATTGCATTGGAGAAAAACTTTTGAATAAAATTTTGTCATTCCTATGTGGCATTAACTTTTTTCCAAAGTCACAATAGGGTTGGAGATGCTCTAAACTCGTTCTATGAAAAAAAAAATGATTGCCCGCACCCCAAGAATTCGCGCTCTGTTCCAAATTTTTTTAATATTCCAAACACAGATTCTTTAATGAAAATTATAATTTCTTAAATAAAAAATAACAAAGAAATGATTTCCTTTCAGCTAACCAAAGGAGGCGAGGAAAAGCACGTTTGTTAGCAGTTGTATTGTTGAGAAGTTCTTTTTAGATAAAACGGGACCAAGATCTCTCAAATGTAATTAAAATTTTGGATTATTTATACTAATTATTTCTATATTTTTGATTTATGATACGGAGTATTATTTTTAAACTATTTACACTAACCACTCAGACTTTTTTGGTTTATTATACGAAATACTCATACTTTTAGATAAAAATAAAAAAATGTAACACTAACCATCCCTATCTTTATTTTATTTTTCTAAAAAGAGGGATGATCAGTGTAATTTGTTTAAAAGCAGGAGTACCTCTTATTATAAACCAAAAACATATGGGTGGTTAGTGAAACATATACAACATATCTTCTGTACGAGTATAGTCCGTTGCATATACTTCCATTATCCATACCTAAAACAAAAAGTGACAACTGAAACATGACATCACAAAATATTTTCAACTGTGACTAACAAACCTAAGAAAAGTCATAGCTCGCCAGATGTTTATTTTATTTTTATTAAAAATTAAAATTTTAGTTTTTATTACCTTTAAGAGTACTAGCATATGTGCACGTGCATTGTACGTATTTTAACATTTCTTAATTAGTTTATGAAAACTCTTTAGGAAGACCAAAGGGTAGTCTTCCTAATTACTAAGTTGTCCTTATTAAAATTAATGAATTATTTTTAATTAGTATAAGTATGTAAGGATATTTTCGGAATTCAAAAGTTTCACCATCTAAGTTTTCCTATTATATAGTAGAATAGATTAGTATAAGTATGTAAGGATATTTTCGGAATTCAAAAGTTTCACCATCTAAGTTTTCCTATTATATAGTAGAATAGATAATTTCTCTCCTTTAAAATATAATTTATTCTTCTAAATATATACATCTTTGTTTCTCTAAAAATATATCTTGTTCTTCTCTTTTTTTTTAAGTCAAACTTCCCCAACGTCGTGGGATTGCTGATATCATTACATATGGCAAGGTCTCCTCAGCGGTGATCAGATTCTACGTGAGCAAATAGTGTTGTCATGATATGTTTGTTGGATTGTAAGTTGGATTTGTACTGTGACGTACTTATTTGATGTAGTTGTACTTTTATTGTGCCACTTGTAATTTTTAGGTGGATTCCTTGAATCGTTGTCTATCCGGAACAACAACAACAAAATCAGTCCAGAACCATCATTTGCATGGTATGTCATGATTGGTTTATTATGTGGATGCTTGAACATATTCACTGTATAAAATTTTAAATATATTTTTCTTAAATATAAATCAAAGTTACCACATTTGATTAATTGATTTCAAGAATCACTTCGCCCTTTTCTTTTAATATAAGTTAGCCCGACACCTACAAACAAATTTGAAAAAAAAAAAAAGAGAGTCATGTACTGTACCGATCGGCTCAATTTGTCAACCTACAAAAATCTATACAAATTTTTTTTTTCATTTGACATTTGAAATCATTACTCTACCAACTTTTTCTCAGAGGGGTGACATTATTCGGTTTTGGACATTATTCAGTTTTGGATCGGTTCGATTTCAAAAAATAGAAAAAATGATTTCGATTTTAAAAATACTAAAAAAATTTATTCTGTTTCGATCTAAAATCGAAAATCGAATAAATCTTATGCAAATATTAAATACTCTTAATTTTATACATATTTTATGATTAAAAATATGTATATTTTTTGTATATTTTAAAATAATAATTTTTTGTATGTGTTTTTAAGTCAAACTTTTATAATTTAACAATTAGCTCAACTTTGGGCCTAATTTTGTACAAAAATATATGTATAAAAATTACAAAGTTTTAATATAATCTAACCACAATTCTAACTTTGTGTCTGATCCAATAAACAATAAAGATAGTCCAACCGAACAAACCGACTCGATTAGGGGCTCAGTTTCGGTTATGACTAATTTCGGTTCGGTATCAATTTTAGATTTTTAGAATTTCGATTTATTCCGTTTTCGCCATTTCGATATGGTTGAAGCCAAATAAACCCAAAGCTCGCCCCTATGAGGGGATGGTCCAATCCATGGTCTCTCTTAAACCAACAAACTCTCTAGAAAAGACGAGTAGCTATATGATCTTTGAGTCTCAATTCAAACTTTGTTGATGAATTAGCCAAAAAGGCATACAAATAAATTTGATAAAAATACTCAACCAACAAGAAAAATAAAATAGGTTTGAGCCTTTCTAATCCATCGAAATAATTGATAAAGGTGTATTGACTGGCTCAATTTGCCTATTCGTCGACCTACAAAAAACTACGAGAAAAATTCTTTCATTTGACGTTTGAAATCATTGCTCTAGTCCACTTTTTATCACTCTTTTATGGTGAGGGGTTGATACAATCCGAGGTCTCTCTTAAACCGGCCTACTCTCTACAGAGACGACTAGCTAGATGGTCTTTGCTGTAGAAATAAATTATGATAAAAAGTGACTTAAACAACCAAAAAAAAATTGTATCCAAGAATTTTAGTAAGTATGGACTCATAAATTTCTTTCAAAAAGGAAAATAATTATAGGCGTGCAAGTTTGAAGATAAGACCTACACATCTAACCTAACATTTTCACTAATTCGACCAACATTTGATAATGACATGAATGGATTTATAATCTGAACATGATATCAAAACTATTTTGTTTAAGATTTAAATCATGATCCCCAATTTCTAATTCCTAATTGGATGCTACGATGGATTTAGGGCTACTCCCTATCTTGGATCACAAGCCACTCATCATCACCTCACCTCCAATATTAAGACATAAGGTTTAGCAAAATAACTCGACATTCTTTTTTTTGTCATGACAGTCATAATTATTAAAAACTGATTGGATTGACGTTTAGATCAGAAGATCGTAGTTATTAAAATGGATCAGACCGGTGGTCACACAAGACAAATGGTAACCTAATAGCCAAGGTGGAACCAGCTATGGGCTGAGGTAGGCTCCAATCCAACCAATTCTCTACACCGGTCCCTCTTTCAATCATTCACTGTCACGACCCGCACCCACTGTAAGGGTACGAGCGCGTAACAACGCCCAGCCTATGCCGCAGTGTCGGCGGTAGAACGCGGTTCTAGGTCACTATCTAACCATCAACTCACGCAATGAATAATGTACTCATCATGATCAACTCCGAACGGAGGACAAGTATAAGATATCGTAACTCAATCACAGTCTACGCACGATAAGATAACACAGAAGAAATAACTAAGAATAGAAGACAACTACTAAAATAACAACTCTCAACAATCAAAAATACTACACAAGTCTCAATCCACTACAACAAGTTTAACATAGAAAAACATATGCTAGTCTACTAAACTAAATTCCGATCACTCCTGAGTGTCAGGGCCAAAGGTAGCCATCCTGTCTCCGGGTCCATAATATGTAGGCAAGTGTCCTCAGGACAATCATCTGTAAAATTTTCAACAGGTCCAGTCAGGACAGGAACGAGTACAACTCATCAAAAAATCCCAAGTAAATGATAGAGAACTATAAAGCAGTTATAAACAGTTTTATTGATGAATATGACAGTTTATATTTAGGTTGTGGCATAGAGAAACAGTAAGATACAAGGAGAGTAAAGTAACTAAAACAAGAGAAGAATGATGGCAATGAAGACTGTAATAAATCTAGCTGAACTAAGGTAACATAATAAGTCCAGATAGTAATGTAAACAAGTGCAAAACCCAAGTAAATCCAGACAACATGAATCTGATACCAGATGGTTCCAGTACAAGATGAGTCCGGTATAAGGTGAGTCCAGTTGGTGATCAAAGGTTCCAGGGTGAGTCCAGCCTATACTCTAACAGTGTGTTTTAAAATATCGGGATCGACATGTGAACGGCTGTAGGTAATACGGCACACCGCACACTCGGCCAAGTGTGGGATGGCTATCGTTCCAGTATAATTCCAAGGGAGTGGTTCCAGTATTTGGGTATGTTCACATGCCTATTCCAATATTTTCCCGCCCAGCAAGTACAAGTGAATCCATAATCCGACACAAAAATAGGTATAAGTCCAGCCAGTATACGAATGATTCCAGTAAATGATTCCAGGGTGGTTCCAGTAGGTGGTTCCAGTAGTGATTCCAGAAGGTGGTTCCAGTAGGTGGTTCCAGAATAGAGGCCAGACTTAAATAAGTGAGTGTCGCATGAAATGGATCCAGTAATATCAAATCGTGTTTGTAATACAGAATCAAATAGAACTAGCTACAACTGAAGTATAGTAAACGACAAGTAAATGAAAGAACTATCAGAGAATGTACTCGCCTGCTACTCTGAGAAGAGTAGTGTAATATCAGATGCCTGCACCAGAGTCACAATATCCTAAACAAAGTAATATGGGTTATAATATGTTTAAAATAAGACAGATGATTTTTATGATGCATCTACATGAATTCTAGGTCAATCTAGGTCCAAGTTAAACTTGGTCAACTCTGGGTCAACCCAAGTCAATACTCTAGTCAAACTAGGTCAATTGGTCACATCCAGACTAATGTTGACTTTTGGTCAACTCCAGTCAACCTGGACTAGTCAAACTAAGTCAACTAGGTCAAACTTAGTCCAAACAAGTCCCACTAGGCCTAACCAGCCTATTCTAGCAAGCACACCCAATTTCTAGGCTATACAAGCCAACCACACTCCTACACTGGCATTCAAGCCATATACATAGGCTGTATCACATAGGGTACATCCCATAGGCTATGTGCCATATAGGCCATATCACATTTTCACACATATTGTATATTATACTAAGTTGATATAGTTATCATACACATATATATAGGCTGCATTATTATATCAAGCATTTAGATAATATATTTATACATACATATAGTGAGATAGAGAGGGGGAAATGTGCATAGTGTCATGGCAAGGTGGAGTGTGTTAGAGAGGGATGTGTGTGTGTGTTACAAGGGTGTTAACGGGAATTAAAATAGGAAAATGTGTTAGTGTCTAGGGGTTCATGTGAGGGTGTAAGTGTCAAGGCATGAGTGTGTGACAAAGTGTGTGTAAGAGTGGACAAGTGACATGAACAAATGTGTGTGTGTAAATCTAACATGTGTCAAACTCAGAAAATGGATTGTTCTCAGGAAGATGACAGTTAGGTAGGTGTAACCATGTGTGTGTGAGTATCAAAAGGGAATTCAGTTTTTAGTAGAGTGGTGTGTGTGTACATGTTTTCAAGTCCTTAAAAGTTTAAGTGTGACAGGTTAGGGGATTTGGAATAATACCAATGTGTCAATGACAGTTGTGTGTTTGTGAGTGAACTGTGAGTTATGAGCATGGTGTGTGATACTATATGAGTGAAGTTGTGGGTGAACATGTGTGATTCAATATCAGTTTTGTGTGGGTAATAGTTAACAGGAATGACAGCAGTTTAAAACATCACAAAACAGTAGACTGTTTCAGTCCACCATATATTAGAAAAATCCATTTAGAACCCAAGTTTTCAACACAACCATAACCCCATATAATTCTCAGAAACCTCAGTAGAACCTAAACTCAGTTTGGGTAAAAGAAACTGGAAAAGGACAGTAATAAATCTTAGGAAATTCCTGAGAACAATGACAGCCTAACCTTGGTTTCAAGCCCAAATTGAATCCCCATTCCTCTTGTAACATCTAATCTAACATGAAACCAACCCTAGCAGTTTAGCATCAAGTTCAGTAGCTAATACATATGATCATGCATTTAATCATGGCAAAAAAACACTCAAAAATTAGTTTTCAAAAGGAATGAAAGTTCAGGATTTATTCCTGGACTGTGTATCAGTCCAGTCCATTGGACATCCCCAACCCACATTCGAATCCTTTCCTTGAGACAACAACCTATTCTAACATGCAAATATCACTTAGCAGTAACTAATACATATGTAGAAATCACTGTGGCAATTTAAAACATCAATCATAACAGTAAAAAAAGGAAAGAAGGTTCAAATTATTCAAACAGTGGAAAGAAACTGAAACTAGCAGTCTACATGCCCATTCAATATCGAAAACCTATTTCGAAATGCAAAAACCAAACACAATCAACAAATAATATTACAGTGATGTAATTACACATGTACATGTACTAAACATAGTAATTTAATTTGTTAAAACAGTTTAAAAACAGGGAATCAATCCCAGGATATTGAAAATTGGGCTCGTATCAGTCGAACATAGGAATCTTCGATTTGATTTACAAAAACATGATAACATGAAGAAATAAAGGTTGGTAAATCATAACAAACATGTGCACGTGTCGTGACACTCGTTCGTGTCCCACCAAGTGGACATAAGCGTGTCCAAACCACTCCAACACTCACAGACGCACATGACAGTACGCTGTGTCGTGCACGCATACACGCGTGTCCTGTGCGTGACACAGGGCACGACACGACTCGTGCTCGTGCCCATGTGTTTGCCACATATAGGGCTACACGTGTATGCCCCTGCACCGTGTCCAAGTGTCATCGACGTGTCGATACGAGGCCGTATCAGTGAGCAATTTTCGTGCGTGCAGTGACAGTGCGTGACCCGTGCGAACGCGATTACTTCGCGTACAGTGAACGAAAGTTCATGAAACTTTGTGTGGGTGATGTCAGTGGGTGCCCGCATGTCCCCACAAATTTTCGTGGTGTCACGTGTCGTGTCGTGTCCGCAAAGGCAGTCGAACAACAGGACAGCCGTACGGGCCTGTGCGCAATGTCGTGCACGAGTTGCGTGTCCATTTTGGACACGAAAACCAACCCGATTCGTGCTCAGACATATACATATATAATCTACATATTAAGAGCTATCCAAATATATAATTTGTTTTAAAAAACATTAACATTCAATCTATTGAGACATTTCAACAAACACCTACACAACAATACGACACGTGTCCGATACGGACACCAAACGGACACAAAATTCACCCAAATTTCAGGGACACCTAGGGGACTCCTTGATCTAGCCCTACATGCAAAGAAAACCGAAATTTAAATCAATTTAAAAGGTTTTACCTTGTGAGACCCGTCTCACTGTATCGGTATTTTATACGAATACTGTTTATTTGAGCCGTATTTCGTATTATCGATTTGCGTGATATTTTAAAATTTTTCCTAAGTGTAGGATTTTTATGACTTGGTTTAACTTAGATTTGGTTTTATTTGGTTCGGTTCCACTTTGACTTGGTTTGGTTTGGTTTAGTTTGGTTTCTTATGAGATGAGGTGTATGGTTTAGATTGAGTGGAGAGGAATGAATGGTGGAGATCACTTAAGCTTGTTATATAAGCCACTTTTTCTCTCTCCCTCCTCATTCACCCCCATTCATTTCTTTTCCACCAAACCCTAGCCATTAGAGAGAGAGGCAAGTACACCTTGCCGAACCTTGAACAAATTTATTTCTGTTTGTTCCATCTTCTTCCTTGCATGATTCTAAGCATCTTTAGAACTTGGATTTTTCGGTTTTACCGAGTGGAATGTTGTAGATCTAGCTTTATGGTATTTTAGGTTTTCATGAGTTTTGATCTGTTAGGCTTGCATGTTTTTGTAAACAAATGGTTCCATGTTGTAGAGAATTCTATTTTACCTAAATTTGACCCATGGAAGTCTGGATTTGAGTTCCTATTGTAGTTGGTGGAGCATGGAGGCCATGGTATTTTTCTATGGACCTAGTCTCTGTGGGAAGCCATTAATTACATTTTTGGAGCTGCATGCTTGCTTGCATTTTAGAGCCGCATGCATTAGTTTGCTTGCAATTATTTGTTTGTGGGCCGCATGCAATTGTTGGCGTGAGCTTGCATGGCCACATGTAATAATAGTTGCATGCTAGCATAATTGTTTTGCATTTGCCGCATAAGCATAAATATGCTTGGCTGAGCTTGCATTGGCTTGTATAAATAATTGTTTGGCCTATCAATTTATTTGGCCGCATGAGATGTCTCGTTGGCCGTATGGAAAAAAAATTATTAGTAGCCGCATGCTACTATACATTGTAGCCACATGGGATAGCTTGTTTTTTTGCATGCATTAATAAATTACTAGCATACAATTGCATGCATTTTACGTAAAGAGCATGCATAAGCATTAGCTACTTAAGTAGCAGGCATGCATTAAAGTTGGCTATGGCCAACTTTAGTTGTTGTGTTATTAAATATTTAATATATATTTTTTGCATGCATAAATAATGCATTAGTCTGCTTATGCTTTAGCTATTTAAGTTGTGGCCGCATGCATATATACAGTACTGAGCCGCATGAAGCATTTTCTTTTGTGCATGCCCTTGCATGCAAGCACTTGCATGCTTGCCAATAGTTTTGTATGGAAACTTCATGGTTAGCCGCATGGGAATAATATTTATGGCCTTATTTAATATATATTTTTGCATGCTTTTGTATGTATGGCCGCATGCTCCTGCATGTTGTTGCATGCATGTAGTTACTTGCTAAAATTCTTGGCCGCATGGCCCCTTCCACTTGTATGGCTTATTAAATTATATGTAATCAGTGGCATGGCCGCATGGACATTGTACTTTTGGACCTTGCATTTAATATTGCCCGCATGGCTTTCTTAAGCTGTATATACTTGCATGATATATTATAATACTTGTCATCCTTGCTTGGCCACGTGAACCTTTTTCTTACTGCATTATTTATTGGGTCCCACATGGCCTCTGTACTTGAGTGGCCACGTGCCCTTTTCTTTTGCTTGAGTTGATGCTTGCATTTATTGCGAGTCCCACTCTCTTTGTCTTTTCTGGTTGCATGAATATTTCTTGCTGGCCGCATGGCCCCCTTCAGTTATTTTCTGGTCGTATAAGCTTTGGCTGGCCGCATGGGTGGCCTCCCACTCTCTTTGGCCGTATGTATGTTCTCCCACTTTTGGGCCGCATGGGGTCCATTTTGATTGTTTAAATATTTTATTTGCCTAAATTGTGGTCAAAATTTCTTCCCACTTCCAACATGAAAGTTATAGATCTTTTCCTTGGCTTCCAGAATATGTTATTTAATTATTTTATGCAAGTTTCTTTCATGAAGTTTTTGACTGCTATTGTGTATTTTCTATTTTGGCCTGAATTACGACGACCCACTTAATAGCTTGCTATTTCTTTAATGAATAAAATTGCTTGACACAATGGTGACCTGTCATGGTGCACTCTGACCTGTAACCAGTAACCAGAAACAAGTAACATGACATGATAGTGACCTGTGGTGGTGCACTCTTGAAATGATAATTCTTGATAGTGGCCCGCCGTGGCGCACTCTTGACATGATAAATGTAGTGTCCCGTCCCGCTCAGTCAATCGGAGGAATCGAAATGTCGACGGCGTTCGGCCTTAGCCTTGCAACGGCTGCTGGAAGACATCGCTCGGTCGAGGCGACTGCTCGCTCAGGTGGGGTAGTTTCGGTAAACTTGCCTCATCTTTGCCTTCACATAATAATACGCATGTTTTCAACTTGCACAAGTAGGCTTAATAATAAAAGAGATAAATCCACATAGCTAAAGGGAATAATCCCGAAGGGTCGAAATGAGTTAGAACATGGAAAAAGGTCCAACGGTCGGCTTAGAGTTGGTACACGGCGTGCTTTAAAAATGACACTCGGTCCTTCGTCCCGTGGCTTGGGAGAAGGAATGTTGGTCTTCGGTGCAAAAGCTAAGAGTTAGCCTAAGTCATAGGCGTCGCCCACATAAACGCTTGATAAAGCGTGCACGGTCCAATTGCGCAAGGCTTGGCATAGCCTTTGCTCGTCCCTCGGGTTAAGTCGTAGGCTTGAGTAAGTTAGGCAAAGTTGTGCCGGTCGACCTAAGTCATTCCAAGTGCTGTTCCGCTCATTCTGCGGTTGTCAAGTTAAGTAGTCCCACGATCTCAAGGTCCGTCGACTTGGACAGGAGTATCACGTAGAGCACGATTAGCTTAAGACACGATGCACAGGCTTAGTGTCTAAGACAAGGACTATGATTCCAGGTGAGTTTTAAGAAAGGGATATCAAATAGGCATTTATGAGTTGAACCAAATGATAGGGTAACAAGAAAGGAAATGCTCACTTGGATGCGTCGAGGCATGGAGTTCCTTGGCGACTCGAAGCGTGTGACCACATGGATTAAAGACTTATATGGGACATAATGTATGGACATCGCCTTCCGAAGCTTCCGCAGGATCAAAACTTGTAATTGAGAGATGAGAGAGAGAGCTGAGTGAACTTGTAAAATGTGAGAAGAGTGAGCTTGAGTGATTGTAATCTTGGCCTTGCGCCCCCAATGTAATCGTTGTTTCAATATCAATAAAGAGCTTCTTTGAATAACTTGTGTTTGTTCTAAATTCCGCTGCTAGTATTCAATGTCTCTGCTTGGGACTTCTGTGCGACGACCCCGTCGCAGCTGCTGAAATCGGCCGTTATGGAACCCGCCTTGCACGAGCGCAATGCCAGTGACCAAGTTCATATAGATGTCGACAAATAGCGGCTAACCGCATGTATGCCTTTGGATTGAGTCGAGTTGAAGGAGTGTACAGTTAGAACATAAAGTTTGGGCCTAAGATTGGGTTTCAACATAGGCGTCGTGCTTCGGCACGAGATGTGGCGTCGAGTCTCAAGTGTTGACATGTGAGTTGCATAAGTTGGTTGAGTTATTGAGTTTAAGTCAGGAAACCATCGCAAGGCAAAGTTGTTTGAGTGACACTAAGATTCACAAGTCTTGATTGGGTCAGTTGGTGGTCAAAGTAGCAAGGGCCGCTAGGCGGCAGGGCCGCGGGGCGGCGATATGATTGAGTATCACTGAGTTGCGAGGCACGGCCTCAGCAAGGGTTCGTAGTACTGTCACACGAAAATGGAGCCTCATCGCGTAGTTGCATCTCTGATTTTAAGCCGTAAGGCAAACACGACTCGATAGGTTAACGTTGTTGGCACGAGAAGGGTCTTGAGGCAAGGTATGAGTTAACATTGAATGTTGCAAGCACGGGATGGTCTAACAACACAAAGTAGGCAAGGCGTCGGTCATAAAACTGATCCTAAGGCAAGACTAGAAAGACAATTGATAAAAGAGACTATATTGCACAAAAGTAAATCAAACGTGCGGGTTTTGTATGGGTGGGCGAGGAGCTCATTCCACCAGTACAGTTGAGTACTGACACCCACATAGTTTCCATGTGCAGGCACAGGTAGAAGCTCGTAGCGCGGAGCTCGCTTGGATGCGTCGAGGCATGGAGTTCCTTGGCGACTCGAAGCGTGCGGCCACATGGATTAAAGACTTATACGGGACATAATGTATGGACATCGCCTTCCGAAGCTTCCGCAGGATCAAAACTTGTAATTGAGAGATGAGAGAGAGAGCTGAGTGAACTTGTAAAATGTGAGAAGAGTGAGCTTGAGTGATTGTAATCTTGGCCTTGCGCCCCCAATGTAATCGTTGTTTCAATATCAATAAAGAGCTTCTTTGAATAACTTGTGTTTGTTCTAAATTCTGCTGCTAGTATTCAATGTCTCTGCTTGGGACTTCTGTGCGACGACCCCGTCGCAGCTGCTGAAATCGGCCGTTATGGAACCCGCCTTGCACGAGCGCAATCTAGGCTCGTGCGGCATCACGCCTTAGCGAGGACAATCGCTCCTACGGGAGCGGGGCGTGACATAATGGTATCAGAGCACGGCTTTACGTCCTTGGACTATCGATTGAATTCTTTAACTCGTCGTTTCCGTAAAACTCTGTTGCTTCCGTAAAGTTGATATCGTTGGTGCGCTCTCTCTCAAATGTCCTATGGGATATCCATACAATAAGTCCATCTATTTTGCAAAACGTAGGAGAACAGTTTTTGATAAGAAACAAAAGGATGGTTCGCGTAAGCCCGGTTGGCTAAGTCGGATTGGGCATATACACCAAGGATTGCGTCGACCTTAGAAAAGTCGAGTGCGAGAATTGAATAGTGCGAGCATGAAACGGGTTGAGCTTGATTGAGTAAATGAAATGACTATCGATAGGGGTGCTATCGAGCGATGATAACGTCGGTGCGATATAGGTGAGCGTGCTTAAAATTTAAGGAATCGTTCGGACAAAAATTCGAGGAAGTAGATTATGAATCGAATGATAGTTTTGAGGATTTGTTGAATGACTTCATCCCTGAGTGGTGTATGCGATTGTCTCAGGATTGTCGATTAATCGATTGAGGATTCGGTGTGTCGGTGAGTCTATCAGCAAGCGTCGCACATATGCAAAGCCTTAGATCGGGTGCGATGGAGTGAGTTATTGTCATGAAGTTTGATAAGTGGATTCGAACAACCTAGAAATTGATGCGCACGGAACGTGCACGGGATTGAGGATTACGCAAGTATGAAACGCGAAAACGATTGAGTAGGTGAAATCGAATCGAGGAAAAGTTATGGTGTAGCGAATGGATAACTTGATCGAGAAAATTGATACGGATCGTATACGAAAAGTTAGCACGACAGGTAGATAGCGTGCATGAAAGGCTTAATTTTGAAGTTACGCGAATGACTCTAAGGATTGGATTGAATGTTGCTCGATGATTTGAGTTAGCAAGGAATGATACGAATTGAGGAAATACGTTAGTCGATGACTTAAGATGGATGGATGAACGATACGTGAGTTTGGTTCGAGGAAATTGATGTTGTGAATGAATCGAGGGATAATGATTGAACTTGAATTTGAATGTCGAGGAAATTATCCAGTCGGACGATGACATCATTCGTACGACTCGAAATTGGTTGCAAAGGAAGATCGTCAGGTTACGCATATCGTCGATGGTATTAAGGCGTATCAAAGATCGATATGCGATAACTCGGGGGTACTCTGACTCGGCAAATGACGATCGTGCAAGTGTTATTGTTCGGTCGGATGCGATACTTAGGATTTTGATCGAGATGAATGTTGGATGAAAATGATCATGTCTTGATGGTTACGTTGATAGCCACAACGTCGACGATCTTGTCTTGCACGAGCGCAACTCCAGCCTCGCACATGCGTTGCGTTAGATTTGGGGCGATTAATCCGCGTGAGCGCTGACATGGTGATTCATGTCACGGGAATGATCGAACTCAGAAAATCAGGACGCGACAACGTTGATTGTCTCGACTTGTCGGTTTGACGCGAAGGTGAATTCGAGGATGTTAGACTTACGATTGATGAGTGAAATAAACTTGAAGATTGAGTAGGTCCAATCCGCGCATCGAGAATGAACTAGTCTAGACACAAAACAAGAGTTACGTCCCGATGAGGATGATTATCCTGCGAGAGCGTACATGGTGATTCATGCCCACCGTGGATAATCTGACTCGTGTGAGATCGGGGTGCAACGTATTGTTAAGTCAGACGACCTTATGATCGATTACGTGAATTGGGATGAACGACTTAGAAAATATGAATTATGGTTTAGCGATAAATTGTGCCGTAGCGTGCTTAACTTGGAAGGAATGATAGGTGGATTGTGTTGAACGTGTTCGGAGAGATAAACTACGCAAGAGAGTTTGTTGAACGAGTGAGATTGATATGTTAAGGAATTGGTTGAAACGTAAGTTGTCATAGGATGGCTTTGCTGAATGACCCGGACCCCGTACGATAAAATATTGGGATGTGTGTAGGCAATCTATGCTCAAAGTTTAGAAATCGGAGTGATACGAGCTTGGGTAGAAAACCCCGTACTATCAACTTGGTTTGACCTTAGGATGGGGTCAGTGTTGATATCGTTGTTTGGGAACTATGATTCCAATACTGACAGAAAGACATAGCCTAGCAGTTAGACAGACGTTCCGGTGCGGAGCGATAGGAATGGTGAAGGCACCACTCATGAGGCTCGGTTGACATGCATGTATATCAAGGATGCTTGAATGCGTGCACGATCCGACTCGAGTGGTGATGGCAGGATTCGCTATCACGAGGCTTGGTTGAAATACATGTATTTTGGGGACGCCTAAGATATGTGCACAATCCATACTAAGTGATACGTTGAATTCAAGTAAGATTTGAGGAACAAGGAAGTATCGAGGATTTTGAGATCGTAAGTTTTGAAGAAAGGATTGAGGGTAGCACGAGCGTGGCTCGGATTTGAGTAAGGCATAGGAGAATTGTGTGCGAAAGTTCTCGAATGTTGAGTAAAGTGATAAGTCGATAAGTGTACTCAGTTAGTTTCGAGGACGAAACTTTTTCTGAGTGGTGTATGATGTAGTGCCCCGTCCCGCTCAGTCAATCGGAGGAATCGAAACGTCGACGGCGTTCGGCCTTAGCCTTGCAACGGCTGCTGGAAGACATCGCTCAGTCGAGGCGACCGCTCGCTCAGGTGGGGTAGTTTCGGTGAACTTGCCTCATCTTTGCCTTCACATAATAATACGCATGTTTTCAACTTGCACAAGTAGGCTTAATAATAAAAGAGATAAATCCACATAGCTAAAGGAAATAATCCCGAAGGGTCGAAATGAGTTAGAACATGGAAAAAGGTCCAACGGTCGGCTTAGAGTTGGTGCACGACGTGCTTTGAAAATGACACTCGGTCCTTCGTCCCGTGGCTTGGGAGAAGGAATGTTGGTCTTCGGTGCAAAAGCTAAGAGTTAGCCTAAGTCATAGGCGTCGTCCACATAAATGCTTGATAAAGCGTGCACGGTCCAATTGCGCAAGGCTTGGCATAGCCTTTGCTCGTCCCTCGGGTTAAGTCGTAGGCTTGAGTAAGTTAGGCAAAGTTGTGCCGGTCGACCTAAGTCATTCCAAGTGCTGTCCCGCTCATTCTGCGGTTGTCAAGTTAAGTAGTCCCACGATCTCAAGGTCCGTCGACTTGGGCAGGAGTATCACGTAGAGCACGATTGGCTTAAGACACGATGCATGGGCTTAGTGTCTAAGACAAGGACTATGATTACAGGTGAGTTTTAAGAAAGGGATATCAAATAGGCATTTATGAGTTGAACCAAATGATAGGATAACAAGGAAGGAAATGCTCGCGACCGTGGGTCGTCGAGGGGTCTCAAGGAAGGAATGCTCGCGACCGTGGGTCGTCGAGGGGTCTCAAGGATAGAAGTCTTGGTTTTTGTAGAGGAATGACTGTGTGAGACGTCAGTTTGTGTCGAGTCTTGCATGGTCATTTGACAACTTGTCGACATGGGCGATGAACCCTCGAGCGGTAACCCCTGGGCCATGGGGGCCGACTCGGCCTAGGAGGGAACAGGGTATAGTCGTGCGTAAAGTTTTGGCACAGGTTAAGCGGGGACTTGCGATGGGGCTAGCTACCTTGCGTCGAAAGGATCCCGATTAACAAAACTATACGTCAAGGTATGGCTTGTGATGCCAGTAGCCAAGTTCATATAGATGTCGGCAAATAGCGGCTAACCGCATGTATGCCTTTGGATTGAGTCGAGTTGAAGGAGTATACAGTTAGAACATAAAGTTTGGGCCTAAGATTGGGTTTCAACATAGGCGTCGTGCTTCGGCACGAGATGTGGCGTCGAGTCTCAAGTGTTGACATGTGAGTTGCATAAGTTGGTTGAGTTGTTGAGTTTAAGTCAGGAAACCGTCGTAAGGCAAAGTTGTTTGAGTGACACTAAGATTCACAAGTCTTGATTGGGTCAGTTGGTGGTCAAAGTAGCAAGGGCCGCTAGGCGGCAGGGCCGCAGGGCTGCGATATGATTGAGTATCACTGAGTTGCGAGGCACGGCCTCAGCAAGGGTTCGTAGTACTGTCACATAGAAATGGAGCCTCATCGCGTAGTTGCATCTCTGATTTTAAGCCGTAAGGCAAACACGACTCGATAGGTTAACGTTGTTGGCACGAGAAGGGTCTTGAGGCAAGGTGTGAGTTAACATTGAATGTTGCAAGCACGGGATGGTCTAACGACACAAAGTAGACAAGGCGTCGGTCATAAAACTGATCCTAAGGCAAGACTAGAAAGACAATTGATAAAAGAGACTATGTTACACAAAAGTAAATCAAACGTACGGGTTTTGTATGGGTGGGCGAGGAGCTCATTCCACCAGTACAGTTGAGTACTGACACCCACATAGTTTCCATGTGCAGGCACAGGTAGAAGCTCGTGGCGCGGAGCTCGCTTGGATGCGTCAAGGCATGGAGTTCCTTGGCGACTCGAAGCGTGCGGCCACATGGATTAAAGACTTATACGGGACATAATGTATGGACATCGCCTTCCGAAGCTTCCGCAGGATCAAAACTTGTAATTGAGAGATGAGAGAGTGAGCTGAGTGAACTTGTAAAATGTGAGAAGAGTGAGCTTGAGTGATTGTAATCTTGGCCTTGCGCCCCCAATGTAATCGTTGTTTCAATATCAATAAAGAGCTTCTTTGAATAACTTATGTTTGTTCTAAATTCTGCTGCTAGTATTCAATGTCTCTGCTTGGGACTTCTGTGCGACGACCCCGTCGCAGCTGCTGAAATCGGTCGTTATGGAACCCGCATTGCACAAGCGCAATCTAGGCTCGTGCGGCATCACGCCTTAGCGAGGACGATCACTCCTACGGGAGCGGGGCGTGACAATAAACCTGACATATATTTCTCGAAGTGCTGTTGCGACGGCTAACATGACACGACAAGAATGAGTGACCTGGACACCGTGGACGATTGTGCTTGTACAAATGAACCAGTCTTGTCTTGCATCATGTCTAGGACTGGGACCCCTGAGTACCACGGTCATGGGTACCCACTGTAAATAGCTAAGGCTAATAACTAGAATAATTCAGTAGTCATGAGAGATTTCCCCAGTTACAGGTGATCCCGTTATCCCGGCCACAATTGTTTGGACTTGTAGCCTGCCGTCGAGTAGGGCACATTTCCAGCCCACTGTCATGTGGGGCACTTCATGAAACAATTTCTACACACACTGTCATGTGGTGCGCACCAAGCTACCTAATAATTATTGATAACTGCTTAATGAATCCAAGTCGCTTGGATAACCTGGATTAGCTGCAGGGCTTGTGGCTGGAGGAACATCTCATTGCATATTGCTAGTAACTAAGGCTTGTGATAACCCTAGTTAGTAAAAGTATCAAGCTGTACTTATTGCTTGGCCGTGAATGTTGGATGGAGTGCAGTCTGTCTAGTCTTGTCTTGATCTTGTACATGATTGTTACATGTCCTGATTTCTTATTTTATCTTGCCGATAAATGGTGGGAGAAACCAAGTTCCATTCAGACGAAGGGTTACAACCCCGGTCCTTGTTTGGTTTACGGGTTGTAACCTGGTTATCTGAATAGTCCCATGGTTATCCCATCGTATATCACCTTTCCAGTCTAAGTCTTGTCTAGATCTAGTTCCTAATTGTTCCAGGATAATGATTGCAATGATTGTCACTCTAATGTATTGTACTCTGTATTGTCACTCTCTTACTGTCATTTAATGATTGTCACCTCTAGCAATAAATGATCAGGGACCAAGTTCTGTTCAGGCGAAGGGTTACAATCCTGGTCCTTGTTTGGTTTAAGGGTTGTAACCTGGCTTCCGGAACAGTACCTTCATCCTCTCTTCGTATATTGCCTAGCTCTATTTATTTAACATGTTCTCCAGTTTACTTTATGTCAAATGATGATTTACTTACTGTCTTCCTATGTTCGGGATAAGTGCATTGGTACTGCACGAATCTCGATCCTCCTTTACTTATTGCTTTCTCTCCCTGTTGTTTGCCTATGATTGCTGGTTTTAAGTTCATAGTTCGGCCTCCTTTGTGGTACTTGCTATTTGGGGTCTGACCCCACTGGTTTTGCATGGCCAGGTTCTAATAGAAGAGCCCGAAGGATCTACCGTACCATCTACTCGATGGTGACCAGCCGGAGCACCAGAGTGCCTCAGTGGGTTTCTTTTTCATTTTCCCACTGATATGTAAATTCTCCTCTTGTAACGTTTAGCCCTGAGCACGTGTTTAGCTCGTGTTTTGGTATTTTCCTTGATATTGTAGCCTACGGGCATAAAGATGATATGTGTATTCTAGACTATAGCTAGTCCTTATCATGTACGACTAATTCTCTAGCTAGTCCTCAGTTCTGTGGTAATGGCTTCATGATCAGTCATGTATATATGGTTCGGGACGCCTTACTATTATATGTATGATGATCTACTCCTTGCTCTTGTATAATTGCCTGTGATTGTGATACCTAGGATTGTTAAACCATAGGATTGACTGATGGCTTGTAGAGTAACCCCCATATCTTGACAGCTTATACGTGATTTCAGAGTATTAACGTACTTTGGGATTGCGTAGCTGGCTATGTCTGCCCCTGCTCTCCGGTATTCTGGTTCTGGGGCATGACATACCTATAGGTACAAATTGCATAGAAAAGCTCCAAATAGAGGGTGTTCTTCTTGATGGTCAAATGCTCCAAATTGATCCCAAACTGAAATAGCTCTCCAACAACAGTCCATAAACTTAAATTAGAACCCAATACAAAAGAATAGGATGAAAAAGGAGATCAAATGAATAAAATGAGAATTTTTGGAAGGGGGGAAACTCACCTTTCTTTTCTCCAAGTGTTGGAATGATAAAAAGAGGTAAGCCCTAATAAATAAGTGTTTAAATAGGGTGGGGATCCCTATGTGGCTGTTCATAAGCTCAAAAATTAGGGTTAGGGTTCACTAAATGGCCCATGGGCTTAAGTCATGATCAATTAAATGATTAAGCCATAAGTCATTTCATGAAACCACAAGCCATGACTTAAATTCACTAAACCAAATCCCCTCATTCTAAAACTATTCTCTAATGACTAAAATAGGTTAACTCAAGTTAGACTAGGGTCACCATAGCTAGGGTTAGGTTGTAGGCTAGTCCACTAGGTCTCAGCAAGTCATGGTCAACTAGAATTCACCAATTCAACAAATCACCAAATAATTCAAATAAGTTAAAATGACCAATTTACCCTTAGACTAAAAATGATAATTAAACATCCTAATAACATGGTTAGGCTCTAGGTCATGCAGTCTCTCAGGTTTCACTAGCAGCACATCAAAATCACAAGTCATGACTTAAACCAGTTCTTAAATAGTTTAAAAATTATTAAAAATTACTAAAAATCATAATGTGAATCAAATATCAATAATTAATAATTATAATTACAAAATTTCAAAATTACCCTCATCTGGAAAATTGGGTGTTACAATCACTCACTAGACTCCTGTGTGTACAGTGTTATTCACTGTACGCTAGAAACGTCCCCTCATCGGAACCCTGCGCTCGAGTCCCCCCAACATCCTCTCTTCTTCTCGTACGAACACTCCTCCCTCACTCATTCTCTTTCTATAGCCCAATTATCACGTCACAATTTCGGAGGACTGATAAGTCTTCACTGGACGTGATATTATACAAACCTAAGTTGTGATTGTACAAGTCATGTACTTCCAAAATAATAAAATAGACTGAATCGAGAGTGAAACAACAGAACTATACTGTAAAAAACCAAATAACAACAATAAGACAAAAAAATAAATCTCTTTCTTTTATTGGTACTTGCAGCAAAATTACAAGGAGGGGCTCTCACTGGTTAACTCAATATGCCAACTTGGTTTACAATTTTTGAAATTGAAAAGAATTACAATGACTTCGTTCCATACATTGTATTACGTTATACAATAAAACTACAGCGCGCCTTCCAATCTCCAGATTCCAAAGGATAAAGATCTTCTTTCCGTCTTATCAATGCAAGAAAATATACAACACATGTGGAGGTGAGGGTTAGTACACAAGAAAATGCACTGGTGAGCGACCAAAACTATACTCAACTTGTTGGGAATCAGATGCGCCCTACAATTGCTCCGATACCGTGTCTGAGACGTTGTCGCAGCGAAAACTTAGGCCAACCCATCTAAAATAATCAAGCTCGTCTAACGGACACCAAGCACAGATAAGACATGTATACGGGGGTGACTATGTCACCTAGACAAATCTGAATCTCTATAACTCAGATGAAATTACAAGATTGACAAAAATAATATTGAATCATTTGCCCTAATAGGTCTGTCACGCCCTAGAACCAGAATACTGGAGAGCGGGGGCAGACATAGCCAGCTACGTATAATGAAATGGAATCCACCTCACTATACGGTCATGGCTGTCTAGATATATGAGGGTTTAACTACAAGCCAACAGTCTCTTAAGGTCATGAACAAGCCTAATGTCTCAATCTCAAGCAAGCAAGTAAATTACAAGATGTAAGATCACCAAATATACAATAGTAAGGCGTCCCAAACATTACATATTCAGCTGATCATGAAACTAGTCGTTATAAAATGTGAGGACTAGCAAGTGTTTAGTCATACATGATCAACCCTAGGATCTGTCAATCATGCTACAGCCCGTAGGCAGACAGTAAGTAAAATGTACACGAGCTAACACTTGCTCGGTGGCTAAACGCCTCAAAAGAATATTTTTACAATAGAGTGAGAGAGCCAAAATAAATGCACTCATTGCTAGGATTACACCTGGTGGTCACCATCGGACTGGAAAGTCGGTAGATCCTCTGGAGCTGCTCCGAAATCTGGTCATACAAAACCAGCTGGGTCAGACCCCAGAAAGAGCAAGTGCCACAAATGAGGCTTCACTTAGGAACTAAAACCAGCAATTAGCACAGAATATAATATATAATAAAAGACAGGATATATGGAAAAGCATCGACAGGTGATATACGATGAGATAACCAGGGGACTATTCAGATCACCAGGTTACAACCCGTAAACCAAACAAGGACCGGGGTTGTAACCCTTCATCTGAACAAAACTTGGTTTCTTCTACCATTTATCGGCAAGATAAAATAAGAAATCAGGTCACGTAACAATCTTGCACAGGATCAAGACGAGACTAGACTGATCAAACTCCATCTAATATTTTACGGCCAAGCAATAAGTACGGCTTGATACTTTAGCTAACTATGATTATCACATGCCTAGTTACTAGCAAGATGCAGCGAGATTCTTCCACAGCCACAAGCCCTGCAGACCATCCAGGTTATCCAGGTCAAATATTAGTACAATAAGGGTGCAACACATGACAGTGTGCTGGAAATGTGCCCTACTCGTCGGCAGGCTACAGATCCCAAGTGGGGCGCCCAGATAACGGGATTACCTGTAGCTGGAAAATCTCTTCATGACTACTGTGTTATTCTAATTATTAGCCTTAGTCTTTTTTAGTAGGTACCCCTGACCGTGCACTACAAAAAAAGTGTCTTTCTGGGATGCCAAAAATCCGTCTTAAAAAGGCCCATATCAGTCCTAAATTGTAATTTGGGACGAATTTTAGGACGGAATGTAACGGTGCTATTAGGGTGGCGTGGCAAAAAGTTTTAGGACGAAAAATACCGTCCTAATTTGGTTTTAGGGTCAAAAATTCTAACCGTACCAAAAGAGTTTGAATTATTATATGTTTATGACGGTTTAATAAACTGTCCCAAAATAAAAGAGTTTGTGACAAATAACATCCGTCCTAGAAAAATTTGTCTGCGTCACAAAGGATGTCGTTTATATCTAGGACAATTACATAACCGTCCCAAAAGTAATACTTTCAAAAGTATTATTTGCATTTTCTAGCTATAAAACATACAATTTAAATACACATATAACATAATTCATATGATCATGGTGATGATGACCATGATGAGAGTGGTCATGAGTAGCAAGTTTGTAGCTTGTTTCAAAACTATATAAGTTCAATTGTATATTGTAATATTTGCATTAGCAAAAAAAATAGTATTTATAAAACATCATTAAACGTATATCTAATCATCTACAATATAAACCCAAAGTATATTACATCATTGAGCGTCTTCAAAATGAAAAACAAACTTTTACATCATTAAGCATATACCAAAAATATTTACATCATTAATCATATCTCCCATCATTTAGAAAATGAATCAAAAACGCTTTACATCATTTAGCGCCATCTTCCATCATTCGTAAAATGAACCCAAAATACTTAATTTGAAGTCAAACATGCAAGCTTGTAGAGGTTGCAAGTCCATTAAACTGAATCTGAGCCCCTTGTTTACTTCTTCCCAGTAATCCAAATCCTGCATTAGATACAATATTCCTGTATTCAATGTAAAGCTCTAAGAATATGCACCAGACATTAAAAATAGCATTAAGCATACAATTACCATTCATAGGAAACAATCAAAATATGCTCCCATTTATTTCATACGAGATAAGGAAAGAAGAATTAAGTGTACTATGTTTGCCATTTTACTTTATTTGTAAGTGAGGTAGCCATTCAAGAAGTTGTTGGAAGAGGCGAATACACATATAAATTATTGTTACAATACTGACCCAGTTGGCAGGTTACTGGTTAAATATACCACCTTGAAATTTTTTTTCTTTTGGTTTTGAGTGTACTTTTAAGGAATCCCAAAATATAATTTTAAAAACATGTTGTGAAATTTCATCAAACTTAAATTCAAGGGACCATTTGAGTAGGCATTTTACCCTTCATGTCTTTGTGTAGGGAGAATTAGCTTAATAGAATTGAGTATTATATGGATTGTCGTCTGTAAATTGTAGAATGTATTTTAAAGACCTTGTGTTATGCTTAGAAAGTTAACAACAAACTATCGTAATGTCCTTCAAGCAAAAGGTCATGCAGTTGCCCATTAAGTAGATGTGCTTCTCTCTTAAGCTGTAGAGCCTTTTTGTCAAGTAAAAAGTAGGAAAAGATTCCCTCATTAATTACAAGAAAAAAATAAGCGACTAAATTAATATCATAGGTAAAAAATTAAAATAATACCAAAAAAAGACTTGACGACTATTCATTAATTACTGCCTACAAGTGAAGGTTCAACCATTCAGCACAACTAACAAAAAATAACGTGTGGGTATGTAGGAGTGTGTGATTAGTGTTAATGATTATAAGTACATCAAGTTTAGATGGTAGCAGTACCTGAAGGTCGTGTGATTAGTGTTAATGATTATAAGTACATCAAGTTTAGATGGTATCAGTACCTGAAGGTCATTGTTCAGCCTGACAGCTCTTCTTGCCACGCCTCTGAGAATATACAGGATAAAAATATCTAATGATATTGCATCTTGAATCCATGTATTTGCATTTTAACAGCAACAAGTTGCCCACTAGAGCGAAGTCTGGCCTTATAAACCTAAGATTTGACATGGCAGAAAATTATGACCGTCACAGGCTTGTTAAAATAAAGGACAGGATAAGACGTAAATATTGATACTAAAGACGACAAGTAAATAATAGTAATACAGGACCTGCCCAAGCGATGCGGCAGCAATCAGTTAAGGTGATATCTCAGAGTGTAATTTTTCTATAGTAACTATCGAAGAGCTTTAAACTTCTTTCCATAGTACTGGTTAAAACAGAGTTGAAGAATGTTAACCTTTAACTTTACGAGTCCTCTTTCTGGCCCCTATTGGAAAGTCAATCCTCTTCCGGTCCTGTAGAAAGAAAAAAATAATAATAATAGTAAATGACAAAAAAATAGTAGTAAATGACAACAAACACATGAGTGATTTTCGACATGGTGCTTTGCTGGTAGCGTCCAAATAAGAGGAAAGAGACACATAATGATTATACCAAAATTAAAGATTTTAAAGATGGTTAAAGGTACTTTTGGTATTATAAACTTGCAACATTAAATTAAATAAACTGTGCCATTAGCTATTTTACTGTGACAATAGCCACACCAAAATAATATTCACTTTCCACCATGTGCTCATCATCAGTAAGAACAAAATAGCAATTCTGAGTGGAAAGAGAACATAACAATAGAACATGAACAAGAAGCAAGAATGGAAACAACAATAAGCAGCAGAAACTATTGCAGTCACGTATACAACCAACCTGAAGTTTCCAGTAAATTCATCTCCATATTTTATCTGATATATTGTATTAGAAGAATAATATGTTTTCCATTAATAATATTAAAAAAGATGATTTGGTGGAGACTTTGATAGTTTGATATTCCTATAGCAGAGTAGAAAAATACCAACCGAACTTGACCGGTCTACAGACCTAAAAATAATAATCAACTTGTACATCTTTGAGGGAGAGCATTTTATTAAGAAAAAGTCAGAGTAAACACCTCCTCTATTTCTCTCTATATTTATTGGCACCAAAAGTTAAGGTGACGAAGAAAGCAGCAGCAGCAGCAGAATCCAACGCTTCATTCAGCCCAATCCCGGCATGTCCAACTCCAGCTACAAAGATGCTCTCAAAGTCCACCCCACCCAGCTTAACTTCCCATGTAATTAAATCTCCCCCATTCTGTCAAAATATTGCTTCTTTTGGTTGATTATCAAGTACTGCCTATTCGTAAAAATTGGATCTTTTCGGCAAAATATCAATATTGGTTTCTTTTAGCAAAATATCATATAACCAATTGTATAAAAATTACTCATTTAGCCAAGATATCGAGTGCATTTATTTTCTCACTTTCGCTGCTTCTTCTTCTTCTTCTTCTTCTTCTTCTTCTTCTTCTTCTTTTTGGGGTGAACTTGAATCGAACAAGGAGAATTATAGTTGGAAAGCATGGCTAATATACAATACTGGACCTGCTTTGCCTAAATTTATTGAAAATAGCCTTGGTTGAGTTTCATTTATTATGGATCAGAGGGCCAGAGGCACATGCATCGATCCTAGTAGAGCATCTTATATTCAAGCCTATAAGAATGGTCAATGCAAGGATAAAAAGCTTCAAAATATGTAGGCAACATTACTTTCAGTAAATCTACTGCACCTATTATAATATAGTCGGCACCAACAAACAATATTAGCAAAAGTTGCTTGCATAATAAAATAGAAGCTTAAAAATAAACCTTTTTGGATAATATTGTAATTTATATACCTTTCCATGCTTCTTGTTGGAGTTCTTTATGTTTATAAACCAGTTGTGAGGCCCAAGGAAAGTAACCTCCAGCTCTCATAATCCAATTGACCTCGAGAAGTAAAATCCATCTGTGCATGAGTTAAAAAGTTAATGAGTAACATTTCTAATTCAACAGTCCAAATGCCTTAGTAAAAATATGTTTATAAAATATTTTTCTTATCCCACCTGTCAGTCCTTACATCATGACACATCACAAGGAAATATGGTCCCCATGAATGGCAACCTTAGTAAGAAGTAAGAACTTCATCTCTGCTCCGGAGCATAATATTCCTTAAACAAGTAATGCTTATCAACAAGAAAAAGTCAAAGAAATTATACTATTTGATAAACAAGAAAACAAAAGCTAGAGTGTGGAATCCAATACATTTAACAAAGCAAGCACTCTTGGCAGCAGAACCATTAGACAGAACAGGATGGAGGATGCCTTCCTTGTAGATAAATTTGAACAATTAAAACAATAATATGATCCCATGATAGGAGCCGACATAAAGACTATAATGTTACAGACACCCTTACAGGGAATTCATATTCGAATTTTTCTTGCATAAGTAACAGGTGACCAGCATTTACGTCAAAAAGATCCATTTAGTAATAAATGCCCAAGCCACCAACAATTATACATCTTTATTTAGCATGACTTTTCATGCCCACCATATAATGATTTTTGTTTTTTTATAGCACATCAGTACATGATACAATATTAAGCTAGATAGAGTACTATCCTAAAAACCAAAACCTACACTCCAAGAAGTAAGAAATTTACCTAGCAGCAAATACAAAATCTATTTATTGAATGCATTGATAAATAGGCATTTGTTTAGGTCAACTTGGGTACTAGATCCAAAATTAAACTCGCAAACTTTTTGAATTGCCTGAATCCAAACTGTTGTACTCGGTCTAGGATTTCAAACAAATAAGATAAAAATTCATCGGTCAAGTAATGAAGTGTAAACTATGTCCAGTTAGACAAAGGTAGATCAATGATGGACTACTACCAACACCCATCCATATTCTGGATCAAACAGAATAATAGATGTTTCTTACATGAAGAGCTTAAGATTTAAGAGTACTTTTCTACCGAAAAAAATTAAGAATGACTGGATCATGTATGACTCTACCATAGACGTTTTAAATGGGAACCATCAAGAATTTCTTCTTACCAAGAATAAACCAATATATCCTCTTTTCAGGAACCTTTTATTACTTGTTTAATGAAATCTCCATCATAATTTTTCTCTTTTCTCATATGGCAAAGAATTTTTTTAATCGTCCATGCATATTCCACTTTCTGTGCAGCCACACAGGCGTCGCCACTTCCTATTTTCATATACCAATCTATCTTGATTGAGACCAATTTCTCCACGACCTTCCAACTAGGAAGCAAGGGCACTACAAAAAAAAGCCTCATCTGTGTCGAGAAATCTCAGACATGTATTGGACAAAATATAGACAATCCAAATTACACTAAGACATATTAAGATAGGTTCTGAATTTTATCGTGTTATATCCGTGTCCACGCAAACTACCCTTCCAATTTATTTATGTATAACAACTTTCTTCATCAAACATGTAAAACTATGACAAATACCTGATAAAAGTATGTATATAATATATCATTTTGGAATAAAATAATATATTACATTTTGATCATCCCGCCGCGGGACACGACCTTGAGGTGCCCCCATGTATTTCTTCTTCCCCCAACGTACAGTATTCGAGGTGAACTAAAGGATTCAAATTTTGACTGTTAGCCATGACAATCACATAGATCTCCCAATCAAAATAACCTAATTCTGAAAATTTTGGGGAAATATACCTATGGGTTGAGAGAATCGGCCAGTTCTGGGTCATAACATCTTTCTGAGGCATCTCGTCGAACATCGCCATCGCAGACTCCATACACCCGCAATTGGCGTACATATCGACAAGCATAGTCCCGCATTCCTCTCCGGCATTCCGTCGAACATCTTCATGGCCAACGACATGCGTTCGCACTTGCAGTAAACATCCATGAGTGCCGCCGAGAGCACTAAGTTGTACTCGATTCGCCTCAACTCGACGTACCTATGGACCCTCATCGCAGTCTCGAGGTCCATGTTCATCGTGCAGGCCACGAGCACGTTCACCAGCACGATCTCCTTCGGCTCGACGTCCTCCCTCAGTATGATCCAGAAGATCTCCAACACCTCGGGGGGGAGGATATGGGAGTGGACGATGAGAGGGAGAGAGAGAGTAGTGGTTGCTCTTTGGGTGTAGAGAAATGGGGGGAGAGCAATGGTTTTTGATCGAAGATAAATGGAGAGAAAGAGAGAGGAAAATTTTGTGTGAGGATTTTGTGTGAGGGTTTTTTGTATGAAGGGTGGGGATTTACGTTGGGAAATCCAACGGGTAGGATGGAATATGAGAGACCAAAATGTTTTTCCAAAAAATTGAGCCGCCAAAAATTTGGCAATCCCGCCGAGCTATTTGGGACGATAGTATGATTCATTTGGGACAAAAAAAATTTAATCGTCCGAAATAAGATATCCACTTTTTAATCTGTCCCAAACAATACTATTTTTTGTTACCAAAAATATAGTCGTCCCCAAAACTAATTATTTATGACGTTTTACATTAGCGTTTCTAATAGTGTTGTCCCAAAAGTTAACTATTTTTGTAGTGGTGGTACTCAGGGGTCCCTGTCCTAGACATGATGTAAGACAAGACGTGTTCATTTGTACAAGCACAATCGTCCACGGTGTCCAGGTTATTTATACTTGTCATGTCAGGTTAGCCGTCGTCACAACATTTAAAGAAATATCATGTCAGGTTTATCATGTCAAGAGTGTGCCACGGCGGGCCACTATCATGTCAGGTATATCATTATATCATGTCAAGTTTATCATATCAAGTTTACTTGTCAGGAGTGCACCACGTCGGGCCACTATCATGTTCATATCATGTTCATGTCATGTTCATTGTCAGGTGTGCGCCACGTCGGGCCACTATCAAGTCATATCATTGTCAAAAGTGCACCACAATGGGTCACCATCGTGTCAGAGAACACATTAAAAAATTAATAGTACAAGCCTACAAGTAGTAATTAAATATTAGCAGGGGCCGTGGAGGACTCATGCGGCTCAGGAAAAATAATAGGCCATATACGGCCAGCAAATAATAGGCCACATGCGGCCAGCAAGTAATAGGCCACATGCGGCCAGCAAGTTGCTTACAAATAAATGTAAGCAATTAATTAAATGCTAATAAGCTATATGCGGCCAGCCAAGTAAATTGGCCATATGCGGCCAACAATTATATCCCATGCGGCTAACATATAATTCCAATGCGGCCAACCATTGAATTTCTATATAATTAACATATAAATCTCATGCGGCCAATATATAATGTTAATAGCCGTATGCGGCTAAATACTGATCCCATACGGCCAACTAAAATGGCTAAAGCCATATACATGCGGCCAAGAATTTATGGCCATGCAAAAATGTCTAAAGGCCATACGGCTAGCATGTATGCTGATGGCCTATGCGGCCATCAAATTGCAAATGCATGCGGCTCATTAAACAAATGGCCATACGGCTAGGAATTGTTCCCATGCGGCCACTTTGGGAATGGCCACATGCGGCTAGTTAGCTTGCAAATGCTAAGGCATTAAATACTAATGCATTGCTAATGCATTAGAAGCTAATGCATTAAAAGCTAAGGCATTAAATGCGGCCAACTATGCATGCAAGTGCAAGCCAAGCCAATGCATGCAACATGCAACTAAATGATAGGGCCAAGGCAATTATTAAATAATGCAAGTCATTATAAAGGCCATGCGGCTCCTTGCTAGTATACATGCATGCAATTTACTAAGTAACAGCATGCATACAAAAGCATGCAAGCTAAATGCCATTAAATATTAATATTTCTTATGCATGCAAAAGCATGCAAGCTAAAAGCCATAATATTAGAGTTGGCCATATGCGGCCAGGATTAGAGTTGACCATATACGGCTCAACATGGCATGGGCCATATGCGGCTAGCATGACATGGCCATATGCGGCCAGCATATTGCCATGCAAAATGCAATTAATGCTAAGGCCAAAAACTAAATAATTAATGCTAATGGCAAATATTTAATGCAAGCAAATATTTAATACATGCATGCGAGCAATTAATGCTTGTAAGGCCATGCGGCCAAGAATGACTAAGGCCATATGCGGCCAGAAATAACAAATGGCCATGCGGTCAAGAATGGCCTATGCGGCCAGAGCTAGGAATTGTTCATGCGGCTCAGAGTACAATTAATGGCTCCCACAGAGAACATATCCATAGAAAATACCATGGCCTCCATGCTCCTCCAAACAACAATAGGAACCCAAATCCAGACTCCCGTAGGTCAAATTTGGACAAAAATGGAATTCTCTACATCATGGAACCATCAAATAGCAAAAATATGCAGGCTTGATAGATCAAAATTTATGGAAACTGAAAATACCACAAAGCTAGATCTACAAGAAATTAACCATGGAAATAAAAAATGCTAAGTACTAAAGTGGGTTAGAAACACATGAGGAAGATAATGGAATAATAAAAATGGAGTTCCTCCGTGAAGCAAGATGCACTTGTCTAAGCTCTCCACTCTCTCTCAGGTTGGTGGAGAAGTTATGGTGGAAGAAGAAGTAAATGAAAAGAATTAATGAAGAGAGAGAGAGAGAGAGTGGGGTGGAAATATAAATGAGGGTGGTGGTGGTAGGTGGGAGTGGTTTGGTTCACATAAAATCAAGCAAAATCGAACCATGCAAAACCAAGCCGAACCAAGTCAAGTCGGGCCAAACCAAACAAGGAGACATACAATACGGGTCAAAATACGTACACGTATACCGAGATACGTAATACGAACCACGGGCATTACAACTCTACCCACCTTAAAAGAATTCCGTCCTCGAAATTTAATCAAGAGGCTAGAGATTGCAAGGACAAGCTATACTAAAAAATCAATCAAACAATCAATCATGCAAGCAAGGAATTGAAGGCATGAGGAAGAGGGAAGACATCCTGCTAGGAACCTCTCTGCCGATTCTGAATCTGAGCTTGGACCTGGGCATACTGCGGGGGTCTCTGCTGCTGGAATACTTGAGCCTGAGGCGGCAATGGCCTCGGAGGCTAGTACTGCTGCTGCTGCTGCACTGGTGCTGGTCCCCTTATCGAGGGACTAGTCTGGACCGATGATGAACTGGCCCTATTCGGACAAGACCCTATCTTGTGGTCCGGCGCTCCACAAGCCAAACACAATCCCTATGCTCTGCGACACTCTGAAACAACGTGTCTTGGCTTCCCACAATGAGTGCAGCCCATTGCGGAAGACTGCTTCTGCTTCTGTTGCTGAGGGGACGTGACCGACGTCACTGAGGCCGCCTGCCTCGAAGTTCCAATTGTCAAAGCCCTGACTGCCGGGGCTGGTGCTGACGACTGGGTCATCTGGCCGTGAGATCGCTTTCGACCTCCGGTCCTGTCCACGATCCTGTGGGAGGTATATTCGTGCCTCCTGGCTGCCCTCAATACCGCATCGAAAGTCTGATGCTCAAACTGCTCCACTGCCAGCAGAATCTCTAAGTGGAGTCCCTGCTGAAATAACTGGGCTCTATCAAACTCGGTCGCCACCAAGGTAGAAGCAAACCGACTAAGCCTGGAAAACTCGACCGCATATCCATCGACCGTCCTGCCCATCTGCTTCAGATTGGTAAACTTGGTCTGTAGATCATACCGAGCTACCGCATCGAAGTACTTGGTCTGGAATCTCTTTCTGAATACTGCCCAAGCAATGGGTGCCACTAATCCAACGACCTGCACCGCCCACCAGCTGCGGGCAAGATCCAATAACTGTAGGCGCACCACGGCCATCTTCTCGATCTCTGGGGTCCTGGCTGCTTCAAGAATCACCTCTGTGTCCTGAAGCCAAGCATCAGCAGCGATAGCATCTTCACTGCCGTCGAAGAAGGAAGGGTTCAAGCGCTTGAAGCTGTTCGCTGTACTGTTCCCATGATGTCCACCTTTGTCCATAGCATCTGCCACTGCCTGATGCAAGGCATCTCCTCGACGATCTTGAGAAGCTAACAATGATCTGATGAGACCTACCAAAGTACCATCATCAGGCTCTATAGGCTGGACGGGCTGAACGGGTGGCTCTCCTCTAGTAGGTACGACTCTGGAGGCTACTCTTGAATGCTGGGCTTGATCTCCAGGTTGCTGCTGGTTCGCGGGAGGTGCTTCGCCTTGCTGATCGGCAGGTCCAGAAATAATGCCGCTGAAGAAGACGACATAGGAAACAATAAGGAAGGACCAGGACAGATCAACGATACAAGCATGTGATCAAGTCAAGAATCTCAGGGATTAGAAGATACGGGCAGAGATCAAGGGCGAGTACCGATTGAGACATCTATTCGGTAAACCCTCACATATCATAATTTTTAAGACCTGTATGGGCCACCACTTAAACCATGTCATGTCCTAGAACCAGAATACTAGAGAGCAGGGACAGACATAGCCAGCTACGTATAATAAAATGGAATCCACCTCACTATACGGTCACGGCTGTCTAGATATATGAGATTTTAACTACAAGCCAACAGTCTCTTAAGGTCATGAACAAGCCTAATGTCTCAATCTCAAGCAAGCAAGTAAAGTTACAAGATGTAAGATCACCAAATATACAATAGTAAGGCGTCCCAAACATTACATATTTAGCTGATCATGAAGCTAGTCGTTACAAAATGTGAGGACTAGCAAGAGTTTAGTCATACATGATCAACCCTAGGATCTGTCAATCATGCTACAGCCCGTAGGCAGACAGTAAGTAAAATATACAGCGCCAAATTTTGGATTCTGATAGTTGAGGATGGAACAACAAAGATGACCATAATAGTTGGATATTTTCTCTTATTTTTGTAATTTAGCTTTTTCTGATTATGCATGTTTATTATTGTGTGGTTGTTTTTTTTGAAAAACCAAGCCTACATTAATAATGGACAACATGGACATAATATCAACTAGTAGAAAAACTCTCATTGTTAAATAACTAAGTGGGAGAGGATATTTATTTAGTTTAAATCCTATGGTCTCCATTACTGGTTTATAGGTGATATAATTATACTTGCGTGTTGGCTATAGTACTTTCCTCCATATCGGATGAGGATAATTATGGATCACCAGTACAAACTTTCTTAGGGATAATTGTAGAAAGTTACCTAGTATGTGTTCACTTCTCCATCTGAAGGAACTCATTACAAGGTTATGGACTTAGTATTAAGTAATGGTATACACTTAGATACAAATAATGGTATCCTCCCCATCGGAGTCACTGCTATTATTTGTATGACCAGAGCAAGACCAGCATATTAATTTTATTTGTCATAAAGTTATGTTGACATGATAGTAAAATTAATAAGGAAAACCTACTTGAACAAAGTTGAATTTGTATGCGTCCACACTATTGTGACATGCTAAATTCATGGTGTTCAAGGTGTTGGTGAATTTTTTATTATTGTTTTGAGGGAATCAATATTTAGTTAATTCAAAAAGTTTTTTTTGCCCTACATAATTTTATTTATGTGATTCTCAGAATTTCAAAAATGGGTTCTTTCAGTCCACTTATGGTGATTCTTAAAGAAAATAAACTTACTGGAGCTAATTATATTGACTGGAAACATAATTTGGATATTGTTCTGACTGCTGAGGAGTACAAATATGTACTTGTTGAGGAATGCCCACCTAAGCCTGATGCTAACTCTGATGAAGAGGTCAAAGAGGCTTATAAGAAGTAGAAAAAGGCAGATGAGATAGCGCGGTGTTACATTCTGGCATCTATGTCAAATGTACTGCAACATCAGCATCAGGCCATGGCCACTGCTTATGACATGATGTATAACCTCAAGGAACTCTTCGGACATCAGAGTAGAGCAGCTAGGCAGTTTGCTATGAAATGTTTGATAAATACAAAAATGGCTGAGGGTACACCAGTAAGGGATCATGTTCTCAAGATGATGGGTCATCTGAATGAGATAGAGATCCTTGGAGCTGAAATCGATGGGGAAACCCAGGTCGATATCATTCTCGGGACTCTGCCTAAAAGTTTTGACAATTTTTGCCTTAATTACAACATGAACAAAAGGTTGTATAGTTTGGCAGAACTTGCAAAAGAGCTACAGGATGCTGAATCTCTCTTTAGACAGAGTGGTCATGTTTTTGTTTCTGAAAAGACTTCTACTTCTAAGCTAAAAGGCGGTAAAAAGAAGAATAACATTCAGAAACAGGCAAACTCAGCAAAGAAGGGCATGGGACCTCAAGGCGCGGTAAAAAAGCCGAAAGGCAAATGTTTCAAGTGCAAAGGGTCAGGATATTGGAAGATTGATTGTCTACTTCTCAAACAAGGGAACAAAGAAGGTATATCTCATTTACTAGTAGTTGAAACATGTTTAGCGGTGTTATCTACCGGCACCTGGTGTATAGATACAGGAGCCACTAATCATGTCTGCAATACATTGCAGGGGTTCCAGAAAACCAGACGGCTCAGTGATGGAGAGATATGCTTGTTCATGGGTGATGCTCCAAAAGTATCGTCGTTGCATTAGGAGATGTTACTTTATCTTTTGGTAGAAATAAGTCTTTGACATTGAGAGATTGTCTTTATGCACCTTCACTTAGAAGGAATTTAGCTTCTGTTTCTATGTTAGTTAAGGATGGATATTCAGTTTATTTTAATGACAATATTGTTATTAGAAAGAATAAACATTTTATCTGTTCTGGTGCATTGGTTGATAATTTATATGTCATTATTCCTATTTTGCCCACAATACAACTTATGGAAATGAATAATATGTCATCTAACTTAAATAAGAGAAAATAACCTTCTTGTATGAACCAAACATATCTTTGGCACTTGCGATTGGGGCATATTAACCTAAGAATGATTCAAAGACTGGTTGAAGATGGACCTTTGAGTTCATTGGAAGTGGAGGCACTACCAGTCTGTGAATCCTGCTTGGAAGGTAAAATGACCAAAAGGCCTTTTACGGCAAAGGGGTATAGGACCAAAGATGTGTTAGAATTGGTTCATTCTGATTTGTGTGGACCCATGACTATCCAAGCTAGAGGTGGCTTTGAATATTTTGTCACATTTATTGACGATTATTCAAGGTATGGATACATTTATTTGATGCGCCGTAAGTCTGAGTGCTTTGAGAAATTCAAAGAGTACAAGGCTGAAACGGAGAAACGTCATGGAAAATGTATCAAGTCATTACGATCAGATCGTGGTGGCGAGTACCTCTTTGGAGAGTTTAGGAATTATTTATCAGAGGCTGGGATTGCATCCCAATTGACTGCACCTGGAACGTCCCAGCAGAATGGTGTAGCCGAAAGAAGGAATAGAACTCTTATGGAGATGGTTAGATCAATGATGAGTTATTCGGATTTGCCAGATTCGTTTTGGGGATATGCCTTAGAGACTGCAGCTTATATTTTGAACTTGGTTCCTTCTAAGTCAGTACCTCTTACTCCCATAGAGCTGTGGATTGGGCGTAAGCCTAGTCTGAAACATGTTCGCATTTGGGGTAGTCCAGCACATGTGCTGAATAGAAAAGCAGATAAGTTAGAATCTCGTACAGAAGTACACTTGTTTGTAGGCTATCCAAGAGGAACGAAAGGAGGTTTATTTTATAGTCCTAAGGATCAGAAGGTCATTGTTAGCACCAATGCCCGATTCTTAGAGGAAGACTATGTGATGAACCATAAACCCACAAGTAGAGTTGTTCTAGAAGAACTGAGACGTGAGACACCAAGTACTTCAGTACCAACAGTACAAGAGGATGAACCACAAATAACTGCACAACGTGTCACAAATGTTACACCACAACCGATAGTGCCTCGTCGTAGTGGGAGGGTTGTGATATAACCTGATAAATATATGTTCTTGGGAGAGTCGTCAGACTTTATCCCTGAGGAACAAGATTATGATCCCTGTACCTACAATGAAGCACTCCAAGATAAAGATGCAGAGTCTTGGCAAAAAATAATGATATCTGAAATAGAATCTATGGATTCTAATCAGGTCTGGGAGCTTGTAGAACCACCCGTTGGTGTAAAAGCCATTGGATGCAAGTGGGTCTATAAGAGAAAAAGAGGATCAGACGGTAAGGTTGAAACCTTTAAAGCTCGGCTTGTAGCAAAAGATTTTACTCAAAGAGAGGGTATCGATTATGAGAAAACCTTTTCTCCTGTAGCCATGCTTAAGTCTATCCGGATTCTTTTATCTATTGCAGCTCATCTCGATTATGAGATTTGGCAAATGGATGTCAAGACAGCTTTCCTTAATGGAAGTCTTGAGGAAGACATCTATATGAAGCAACCAGACGGGTTCATTGAAAAGGGCCAGGAGCATCTTGTTTGTAAGCTCAAGAAGTCCATTTATGGACTTAAGCAAGCTTCCAGATCTTGGAACATATGTTTTGATCAGGTGATAAAATCCTATGGATTTGATCAATGTTAGGATGAATCATGTGTATACAGAAAGTGTGACGGAAACATGGTAGTGTTCCTAGTATTTTATGTGGATGACATCTTGCTCATTGGAAACAATGTGAAGGTGTTATCTGATGTAAGGGTATGGTTATCCAAACAGTTTGATATGAAGGACTTGGGAGAAGTAGGTCACATCCTTGGGATCAAAGTTCTATGAGATCGCAAGAAAAGGATGTTGGACTTATCCCAAGCTTCCTATATCGATACTGTACTAACTCATTTTAGTATGCAAAATTCTAAGAAAGGTTTCTTACCTTTTAGACATGGAATTGCTCTATCAAAGGAGCAGTGTCCGAGGACACCTAAAGAGATAGAGAACATGAAGGCAGTTCCTTATGCTTCAGCAGTAGGAAGCTTAATGTATGCAATGCTATGTACGAGACCAGACATCTGTTTTGTCGTAGACATGGTCAGCAGATATCAGTCTAACCCAGGACAAGAGCACTGGACTGCCGTAAAGCATATTTTGAAGTACCTGAAAAGGACTAAAGAGTATATGCTAGTTTACCAGGCAGATAGTTTAGTTTCCTTGGGGTATACAGACTCAAATTTTCAGTCAGATAGGGATTCCAGGAAATCTACCTCAGGTTATGTGTTTACTTTGGGAGGTGGAGCCATTATGTGGAGGAGTATTAAGCAAAAATGTATTGCTGATTCCACCATGGAAGCCGAGTATGTGGCAGCCTCTGAGGCAGCCAAAGAAGCGGTTTGGCTCAGAAACTTTATGTTAGACTTGGATGTGGTACCTAGTTTGCCTAAGTCTATTACACTTTATTGTGATAATAGTGGTGCAGTTGCAAACTCGAAGGAACCACGAGCCCATAAGACTGGCAAACATATTGAGCGCAAGTACCACCTGATACGAGATTTCGTAAAGAAAGGAAAAGTTGCTGTGATCAAGATAGCATCAGCCGACAACCTAGCTGATCCCTTTACAAAGAGCTTACTAGCTAAGGCTTTTGATAGTCATATTGAGGAAATGGGAGTTAGATGTGTAGCAGCATGGCTTTAAGTATAAGTGGAAGATTTGTAACAGTATACTGAAAAGCAATGCTTTGAGTATAAGTGGGAGATTGTTAGGGTTATATACTAAAAGTATCACTTTTTTAGTAACCTTATTTTCTTAAATTTTGAATAAGAATCATATGGGCAAATATTTGCATATTATATTTGTTGCAAGTGTTAATGCAAATGTCTGATATTCTATATTGTAGATAATATGGTGTGTGGTGTCACACAGAAGATCATATTATCAGTTCCCTATGGAGTATATAAATAGTTCACAACCTAGATGGACTTGGACAATCTATTGGAAAGGTTGTAGTGTAATCTGGTATTAGTCTATCTTGACTATAGGTTTACACTAGTACACTTTGTGTGTATTAAACAGGACCACTTGAGGTTGTTCTCTTTGTACTGACTACATAAGAGAACAAACACATCTGTTATTATGGATGCTTGTGCTCTTAACCCAAATATAATAACGGACATGTATATGTAGTGTGCATTATTTTGACTCATAAAAGAGTGAGATTCATTATGGATCAACAACCTCTATGAATTGGGTAATAACATTGTATGTATGATGAGCTGTTGATTATAAATGGAAACCATGTCCCGATACATCGGGTTGATGATGTCCCCTTAAGGAGCTCATAAGGATTGTCATGTAAACCCTGCAGGTAGATTATATCTGATATGACAAATAAAGTTGAGCGGTACTACTTAAGGATAAAAAATGTCGAATCAATATAGTTGTCAGTAATTTAATTTGATTGACGGACATACGATATCTTAACATGGGGAGCCAAACGAGCATATAATAAAAGGAGCCCACAAACATAATTTGGGATTAGGGAGGTAGTGCAACAATAGCTCATTAGTGGACCGAGCTATTGTTAATGGGCCTGGATTGTGTGTTCGGGCTGAACACGGGATATCCAGACCCGTAAGGAGGCCTAACCCTAATTTCTCCTCATGGTCCCTGCCGTAGCCTATATATATCCTCTATTCTCTGGCCGCCATATTACCGATCAAAAATCTGAAACTTTCTCTAAATTCGTAATTCACGTAAGGAGAGAAAGAGAGTGCTGCCAAGGAGAAGAAAAGGTTGGAAGATCGTCGCCCATACGACGTCCAACTCGAGGAAGGAATACGTGCAGAATATCTTGGGGTCGTCCGCTCGAGATTGCCAGGAATTACTTGTCTCCTTTCCGTCGCAGATATAATTCATGAACCCTAGTTTTTGCCTATGAAGGGTTAGAACACGTATTAGATCTGTTTAACTTTCTATCGATCAATACGCACACCAAAGAAATGGTCCTAGGATCTCCAGTTCCATCATCGGAATGGCGATAACCCGCGTGTGTGCCTTTGGATTGAGTCGAGTTGGATGTGTGTACAGTTAGAACAAAATATTGGGCCTAAGATTTGGCTGTAACGTAGGCGACATGCTTCGGCATGAGATGTGGTGTTGAGTCTTAAGTTGTCAGCATATAAGTTGCATAAGTTGGATTTGAGTCATCTTGAGTTTAAGTCAGGAAACGCCACAAGACAAAGTCGGTCGAGTGACACTTAGCCCACAAGTCTTGATTGGATCAGTTTGTGATTAAAGTAGCAAGGGCCGCGAGATGGCGATATGGTTAAGTCACACTGAGTTGTGAGGCACAATACAATAGACTTGTAGTACGGTCACAAGGAAATTGGGTACTATCGCATAGTCGCGTCTCTTATTTTGGGCCGTAAGGCAAACACGACTTGATAGGTTAACGTCGTTGATACGAGAAGGGGTCTAGAGGTAAACTATGAGTTGACGTTGTTGTTGCAAGCACGAGATGGTCTAGAGACACAAAATAGGCCAAGGCACCGGTCCTAAAACTGATCCTATGACAAGAGTATAAAGACAATAAAAAGGGTTATGTTGCACAAAGTAAATGAATGTGTCGGTTTTGTATGGGTGGATGAGGAGCTCATTCCACCAGTACAGTTGAGTACTGACACCCACACAGTTTTTATGTGCAGGCATAGGTAGAAGCTCGTGGTATGGAGCTCGCTTGGATGCGTCGAGGCACGGAGTTTTTTGGCGATTCGTAGCGTACGGCCGCATGGAGTCAAGACTTATACGGGACATAATGTATAGACGTCGCCTTCCGAAGCATCCGCTGGTTCAAGACTTGTATTGAGAGAGGAGAGAGAGCTGAGCGACTTGTAATGTGAGAAGAGTGAGCTTGAGTGACTTATAATCTTAGCCTTGCGCCCCTTTGTAATCCTTGGTTCAATATCAATAAAATACATCTTTTGAATGACTTGTGTTTTGTTCTAAATTTCTGCTAGCATATTCAATGTCTCTGCTTGGAACTTCTGTGCGACGACCCCGTCGCAGCCGATGTAATCGACCGTTATGGAACCCGCCTTGCACGAGCGCAATCTAGGCTCGTGCGGCATCACGCCTTAGCGAGGATGATCGCTCCTACGGGAGCGGGACGTGACATAATGGTATCTGAGCACGGCTTTACGTCCTTGGACTTTCAATTGAATTCTTTAACTCCGTTGTTTCCGTAAACTCTGTTTCTTTCGCAAATTGATATCGTTGGTGTGCTCTATCTCAAATGTCCCATGGGATATCCATACAATAAGTCTATATAATTTGCAAAATGTAGGAGAACAGTTTTTGATAAAATAAAAGATGGTTCGCGTAAGCATGGTTGGATAAGTCGGGCTGGGCATATACACCAAAGTTGTGTCGACCTTAGAAGAGTCGAGTGCAAGATTCGATCCGTCTCGGATGATAATGAGTTAGAATCAATTGAGTAAGTGGGATGACTATCGATGGGGCTACTATCGAGTGACGATAACGTCGGTGCGATATAGATGAGCGTGCTTGAAATTTAAGGAATCGTTCGGACGAAAATTTGAGGAAATAGATTGTGAATCGAATGATAAGTTGGAGATTTATTGAATGACTTCATCCCTGAGTGGTGTATGCGATAGTGTCATGACCCGCACCCATTTTTTTTCCGGATACGAGACGAGTCCAAGCCATCCTACGCCGCAGAATCGACGGTAGAACGCTGTCACGGCCAAGATGCTCAAAATTACAAAATATAACATTTATTGCTTATTCACATTTCTAAATTGGTACAACTCTTACAACATTTGTATTTAAAGGAAATACAATATTCTTACAATTAATGAAAGTGATACCACTTCTAACTAATTTTTAGGTCTCTGCCTGCAAGTACACCAATATCTCCCAAAGCTAAGTGAAGCCAAAGCTAACCTAAAAAATGTTGGTTTTCAGTCAGGAATGGAACAAGCACACAAACCGACGGCAATACGAGAACACAATAGAATTAACAAGACATGAAAATAACATAGGAGAGATAAAACTAGAAAGTACTGATGATATGGCAAGTGGTGGAGAAGACAAGGAAAACAAATAAACTACAACTATCTATGTGATTCGAAATATCCGTTTCGACATGTGAATGGCTAGGGGGGTAAATCTGGCACCCTGTACGTGTCGTGTGCAGCTGCTATTCTCCACAAAAGACACGGAGGATAGTTCTGGGTAGTCCACATGCCTACTAAGATATTTTCCCTCCCGACTACTCCGTGTGACGAGCGTGTCAACAAGCAGCAAGACATATATATATAAACATGAAATGTATAGACTACTATGAATCAAAAAACAATCAGAAAGTGTACTTGTCTGAGGTCCTGTGCTGGTGAAACTGATAATACTTTTGCGTCCAGAATAGTCTGATTAGCCTAGGATCGATATGAGCAGATCGAAATCCGCAAGGAAATAAGAACGCATGATTAGTCATGGATATGATTTCATAATCGATAAAAATTTGTTTAATAAATATAACACTTTTTTTTAGAAAGTAGTTTTGATAATCGAAACTATTAGTCACAATAAATATCTAAAAATCTCGAAGTCCATTTTAGAAAATACTTATAATACTTTAGAAACTATATTTTACCAGTGAAAATAATTTTTAGATAAATACTTGAAATCCTAGTAATTTATTTTAGATCGACCATAATTTAATTAGGTAAAAATGCTACAATATTATTCCTAGGTCAAAAGGTCATATTTAAAATACCATAAAATAAAATAATTAAGAATATAATTTAGGCTTTGAATCCAGTTTGAAATTACATGTAGACGTAGGGCCAAGCCCAAAGCAAAATTTCATCACTACACATTTTGGAAATATTAACTGTATATATTTTCTAACAAAACTAATGACGCTATAATAAATAACAAACAAATAAAACAAATGATAATAATAACAACTATAGTAATAATATTAACAATAACTATATAATTAGTAGAAAAATCATAAAATTTTGTACAGTATAAAATGCTAATAATAACAAAGTCAATGCTATACATAAGCACTGACTACTACCATATAATAAAATATATTATTAATGTGTGCTGTCACTACCGATTTTTCATAAAGCTTAATAATAATATATAGTACAGTTGAAATGAGTGGAATTTCTCAGATGATTTTATTGATGGGCTCCTGCAACTACTTATAGAGAGTACACCTCCTCTTTACAATACAACTTCCGATGTGGGACTAAAGTCCCTTATTAGTTCTCAACACTTCCCCTCAAGATGGGCGATAGATATTAATTATCCCCATCTTGTTACATAGCTTTGACAGACTCAATGAACTAAGACCCTTAGTCAGACAGTCTACAACTTGTTCTTCTGAGCGAACATGGTCAATCTTCAGTATCCCTTGTTCCAGCTTCTTCTTGATGAAGAATCGATCGATCTCGATGTGCTTCGTTCTGTCGTACTGAACTGGATTGTTAGCTATACTTATTGCAGCTTGACTATCGCTCAGAAGACGTAATGGTGCTCCCTTGTCCAGCTTCAACTCTGTCAGTAGTGCTCTTACCCATAACAACTCTGACACTCCCAGAGCTATTTCCCTGTATTCTGCTTCAGCTGTCGACCGTGCTACCACTGGCTGTTTCTTGCTTCTCCATGAGACTAGGTTTCCTTCTACAAAAACACAATACCCCGTGGTAGACCTTCTGTCGTCTATGCAGCTTACCCAGTCTACATCGCAGCATCCCTCAACTTCTATGTGTCCATTCTTCTTGAACCATAGTCCTTTTTCCGACGTCCCTTTCAGATATCTCAAGATCTGAAACACTACTTCCATATGACCCGTTCTTGGATCATGCATGTAGCGGCTCACTACACTCACCGCAAATAAGATATCTGGGCGAGTGTGCCCCAGATAAATTAATCTTCCTACAAGTCTTTGATACCTTTCATGATCAACAGGCTCTCCTACTTCTGCTCCCAGCTTGCACTTCTGGTCAATTGGAGTTACTGCTGCTTTGCATTCCAGCATCCATGTCTCCTTTAGCAAATCTAGTGCGTATTTTTTCTGTGAGAGAACAATTCTCTGTTCGCCGTCACACACCTCGATATCCAAAAAATACCTCATCGCTCCTAAATCTTTCATCTTAAATTCTTTCGCGAGTTTTGACTTCAGCTTAGTAATCTCGACTTCATCATCACCAATGATTATTATATCATCAACGTAAGCAAGTATAGTAATGTGGCCTCTTGTATGCTGGAGAAAGACCGTATAATCTGTATTTGTTTGATGATACCCCATGCCTGTAACAGCCTTTCTGAATCTGTCAAACCAGGCTTGAGGAGATTGCTTGAGTCCGTATAGTGACTTCTTTAGTTTACACACTTTACCATGCGACGTCCCTCCATCTGATTCTGTCGCATAGCACCCTGGCGGGGGTTCCATGTATACTTCTTCTTGCAGGTCCCTATGGAGAAAGGTATTTTTCACATCTAACTGGTATAGCTTCCACCCATAGTTTGCTGCAATGGAGACCAGAGTTCTTACCGTGCTCATTTTTGCTACTGGGGCAAACGTCTCATCATAGTTAATGCCATATGATTGTGTGTATCCTTTTGCAACCAACCTCGCCTTGTAGTGCTCTACTTTTCCTTCTGGCGTCTTCTATACTGTGTACACCCATTTGCATCGCATAGCTTTCTTTCCTTTGGGCAATAAAACCAGCTCCTATGTCTTATTTTTCTCTAGTGCCCCAAGTTCTTCCATCATTGCAGCTTTCCACCTTGGACTTTTCTTTGCTTCCTGCCAACACTTGGGCAAAGAAGTAGAGTCTAACGATGCAATGAAGGCTCGATAATTTAGAAAAATGTTAGAATAAGACAAGAAGTTGGCAATATCATGTTCATAATCATCATAACGACGAGGAGCCTTACCCGTATTGATGCGAGAAGATCTTCTTAAAGGAGCAATAAGTGGTAGAGGGGACATACCATCAGAGTCAGAGAGATCCGCATCGAAATCAGAGTGATTCAGTACGGGGGCAACATCTTCAAGAGCTGGGGCAGGAGTAGACGAGGGACTTGGTATGGTAGGCACTGGACTTGGTACAGTAGGCACTAACACTGGGCACGGCTTCTCCCCCTGCGTAACATATGTATCGTCTTCTTCATCGGAGTCACTGCTATCTCCCCCTTTCGTCTAGTTCTCCACGACCGGACACGGGACTGATCCGACTACCACGTTTGGGCTTATTCTCTCCCCCTCACGTCTAATACCCTCCGTGTTAGGTGTGTCACCAAATGCTGAATCTTTATCTGAACCATAGTATGGTTCCAGTTCTCAGAATGTAACGTCCATGCTTACAAACAGTTTCCGCTCAACCGGGCTCCAACATGCATATCCCTTCTGAGTCGTCGTGTACCCGACAAAGACACATTTAATCGCTCTAGAATCCAGTTTACCAACTCTCGGCCTATTATCTTGGATAAAACACACACACCCAAATACTTTCGGTGGAACTGTGTAAGTTGTTACACCAGTAAGCATTTCCAACGGTGTCTTACACTCCAATACCTGAGATGGCATTCTGTTGATGAGATAAGAGGCCGTCAAGACAGCTTGTCCCCATAAGTGTTTTGGGACATTCATAGCCATCATCATCGTCCGTGCGACCTCCAGCAGGTGTCTGTTCTTCCGTTCGGCCACACCATTTTGTGTCGGTGTATAGGCATATGAAGTTTGGTGTAGTATTCCATGAGTGGATAAATACTCAACAACCTTCGTATTAGTATACTCCGTCCCATTGTCAGACCGTAAACACTTAATTTTAGTGCCATATTATGTTTCTACCCGGCGATGAAAATCTCGAAATATCTCAAAGATGTCACTTTTATTCTTTATAAGGTAGACCCAAGTCACGCGAGTACAACAATCAATAAAAGTGACGAACCATCGAAAATTGTTAATACCAGTTGTAGGACAAGGGCCCCATACGTCCGAGTGTATCATGTCAAATGCAACTGAACTTCTATTCCCGGAGCTCACATACGAGCTTCTAGTATGTTTTTCTAACTCACAAGCATTACAAAATAACTTCTCTTTATTAGCCCTTTGATATAAGGACGGATACATTCGACTAATAACTTTAAAGGAAGAATGCCCGACACGCTGGTGATGGAGGAACAATTCGTCTTCTACACTGCTACATGAAGTATCCGGTTGTGTGTCTGCTACGAGAGATGCCAATGCTTTGTCCAGTCCGGTCCTGTCCAAGTACCATAGCCCCTTATGTCATGTGCCAGTCCCTAGTCGTCGTCCTGTCCCCTTCTCCTGAAAAGTTACCTTAGGAATGTCAAAGAAAACAATACAGTTTAGATCAAGGATAATGGCACTAATAGATATAAGATTGACAGGAAAAGGAGCATGTAAGACATTGTTGAGAGTAAGGGAAGGGGTGCATGCGACGGTGCCTTTACCCATTACAGGTTTGGAGGTACCATCAGCAGTCTGAATACTCTCCGGCAATGGTAGGTGAGTATAGTCTTGAAACTCACCACGGGACCCCGTGACATGGTGAGATGCCCAGAGTCCATAATCCAACCTGGCTGATGGACAGATGCAAGAGCACGTGTAGGTATACCTGTGCTGGGTTGGGCAAAGAAAGTGATGTGATCCCCCGAGGTAGATGATGCCCCAGGAGTGACATGACTGTCGGTCGAGCCCAGCTTTGTACCTCGCAACTTCGCAAGGAACTCCTGCTCAAGCGGAGTTATTTCTGGCAGTTGATTTTCTTCCCCTTCCTCCGCCAAATGTACTTTGTGTCCTCTAAAATAATCTCCCCTTCTACCAGCATATCCACATCTACCACCACGACGTCCTCTACGTCCCCGTCCGTGATCACTAGACTGACTTCGCAGGAGTTTTGGACAAAATCTGATGTAATGTCCGGAGTTACCACAGTTGTGGCACACACCACTCACAGATGGAGGCTGAGTGAAGACAGCAAGGGCAGACTTTTCAACCGCGGCGTGGTCCCCCTGGAAGGAGCCCTTATTGGGCATCAACTTCAATCGGGCTTCTTTCTGTGTCATAACAACAATAGCTTCCTCCAAGGCTGGAAGCGTGGGTTGGGATAGGAGAATATTCCTTCTCTGCTCAAACACAGGGTTGAGCCCCTTCAGAAACTTTATCATTCGCTGTCGCGAAATATAAGCCAGGAACGTCTGAAAATACTTCACAAATATCGGTTCGACTTGTGCATCTTTAATCCCAAGAGGATCGTAGTGATCCAGATCAGACCAGTACTTCTTCAACAGGGCCGCGTACTCAGAGATGGTACGATCGTCTTGGGCCACCCTATCGAGTTCATCCTGAAGTTGGAAGACCCGTATAGGGTTGCCCGAGCCTGAGTACATATCCTTCAAAGTCTGCCATATATCAGCGACAACCTCCATCGTGTCGACATTGCCCGACACCTGGTCGGTCAAGGAGGCTGTCAACCACCCAGCTACGATGTTGTTGACAATCTTCCAGATAGCAAACTCCTTTGAGGAGGGATCGGATGGCGCCTTCGTTTGGCCATTGACATAGCTAACCAAGCCACGTCCCTTCAACGTCCGTATTGCCTGCCTCGACCATTTCAAGTAGTTGGATGTTCCTTTCAACTTTGTCTCCAGCTTTTCCAACTTCCATATTTTGTAGGGTGACAGATCCACATCAGTATGGGTCACCCGTGGGGTTGTCTCGGTTAATCTCTTTGATAAGATCTCATCAACCAGGGCCTTCATCTCTTCTGCCGTCAGTTTACCACTGATAGAATCCATGGCGTCTTCAACTGTGAATAGGGAGGTCTTGTTGTATCCCTAGTCGTCGTCTTCGTCGTCGTCTGATAACTGTTGGGTGTCCTAATCTCGGGTGTCTATGTCATCAACTATAGAGACCAGGGGGGACAATAAGGGGCCTCCTCACAGAAATTCTTCAGACATACGAGCAATTAGAACCGCGTATGATGACGAGGGTAGATAGTGCAAGCATAACCAATTGGACCGTGACTTCGTGCATGATCGATATTCCTAGAACTCCGAGGAGGAGCTGTGCGAAAATAACAAACTTTTTTGCAAGCACTTCCAAAGAAGGTACAAAAAACCGAGGCACTGCATAGCAGTTCCGGGGGGGCAGGTCCGGGGGCGCTGCCCAGCAGGTCCGGGGCGCTGCACAGCAGGTCCGGAGGGGGCAGGTCCGGTTTGGGGCGAGTGCTGGAATAGTAGATCGGGGGGTGGGGGGCTGGCGTCAGGGAGGGAGGGGTGGTCTGGGGCGCTGCACCGCAGGTCCGGGGGGAAAGGAGCTGGAATAGTGGATCGGGGGGTGGGGGGCTGGCGTCAGAGAGGGAGGTCAGGTCCGGGGTGCTGCACCGCAGGTCCGGGGTGGGGGGTAAAGGAGCTGGAATAGTAGATGGGGGTTTGGGAGGGAGAAATTTTTTTGGGAACCTGGCTCTGATACCAAGTTGAAATGAGTAAAATTTCTCAGATGATTTTATTGATGGGCTCCTGCCACTACTTATAGAGAGTACACCTCCTCTTCACAATACAACTTTCGATGTGGGACTAAAGTCCCTTATTAGTTCTCAACAAGTACCCATGGAGAAGAACTATTACTCTTTCCTTTTCCCAAAGTTCCTTAAATCCTGACTTTTTATTGAAAAGAGAAAGAGAAAGAGTAAAATTAAAATTGAAGTGGTAGGAAGAAAGTGACAGGAAGAAAGAGAGAGAGAGAGAGTGGAAGGAGGAAGGGGAGAACTCGCCTAGAGAGAGGAGGCAGCATCGGCACGGCACCGGAGTGGGGAGGCGCGGGGGCTCGGCGCGGGCGGCTAGGGCGCAGGTGTGTGGAGAACGCCGATAGCGAAGGGCGGCGGCTCCCAATCCCAGCGGTGGTCAGGTCCCACGGTCTGTGGAGGCCACGCGGTCAGGTGAATTCGGCGGAGGCCACGCGCTGGCGGTGGCGCGAGGGAAACGCGCGAAGGTGCGCTCCGCTCGAGGGGCTGATGGCGGTACAGCGGTCTTCATGTCGGCGACGAGGGTTTCGGAACGGGGACGGGTCAATTCTGCTGGCGACGTCATCGGCTCGAGGATGTGGTAGCGTCCCAACTCCGCCGTCCTGAGGATGACTTGCCGGTCATCGGTAGAGGAGAGGGCGGGAACCGAAGGGGCGCCCGGCTCGGGGGACGCGGCTCAGCCAGAAGCTCGACCGTCAGTGCGACGGCGGCGCATCGGCGTCCACGGAGTGGGTAGCCCACTGGAAATAGGGGAGGCGACGTTCGTCAGATGCGAGGTTACCGGAGGCGGCCGATTCTGTGCGCCTGTCGAGACGCACACGGTAGTCCGGTACGAACGAGGGACGGCGGTGCTCGAAAAGTTCCCGGCGCAAACGCTGCTGACGAGAGGCGGAGATCCAGGCGGCACGGGTGGCTATACGGGTCCACGGAGCGACGGTTTCCCGACTGGGAAAGGAGGCAGCTCCGCTAATTGGGCCCCGTGGCTTCGGCGAGTGGTCGGGCTTGAGGCCGAGAGATTTAAAAAAAGGCGGAGAGCAGTTCATCACCGGTTCGGTTTAGTCCGACAGGGCGGCGCTCCGCGCGCAGTTCAGCCTGGGACGACGACCAATGCTGTGGGAGGATGAGGTCATGCTGGGCACGGAAGCGAAGGTTAGGTTGGGTTTTTCTTTGATTTGTTGCTTTGTCGTGTCCGGATTGTTTGGACACAGAAAATTTGTGTATTGGAATGTAATGGATGACACGGCTGTGAAAATGGCAACGTGGTGGTCGGCCTTCGTGTGACGAGTCGAGGGGAGTTGGTTGGGATGATGCTGGTGGGGTGGTCGGGATTTTGGATGGTGGTGGTGACTGCTCTGTTGGTGAGGGTGAGGGTGTCGGTGATGGGAGGACGGTGGTGGCTGCTCTGTTGGTGACGAAAGGAGCTGTGAGTGGTGATGGTGTTTAGGGATGATGGTGTTATTGGCAGGAAGGTGAGGTTTTCCGAGGGGGAAACGAGATAGAGAGTTACATCTATACATATATTGAGTCCCAGTCTATTAGTTAGATAAGGACGCCTAAATTCGGTTTATCATTATAATATTCCAGTCGTTATCACTAATTATCAATCTTTTAAGTCCAAAATAATCTAATTCCTTAATTAATTAATTAAAACAATACTAGTTTAAATAAATATTTGATAATATCAAGTAGTTTTTAAATCTTATGAATAGAAGATTATATCAATGAAATGATCAGCATAGTAATATAAATAATATTTAATATTTATCTAAATGATTTAAACGTACAAAGTAATTATCAATTCATTAATTACTACATGAAGATAATATTCGCTACCATCACAAATAAAAATACTTTTATAAATTCTATTCAAAATACTTTTTAACAAATCTTTTTATTATTAAAATTATCTATGCTTTTCCAAAATAATTTTTGAAATCAATAATTTGAAAACCCAAAAGTACTAACCAAATCTTCTACTCAATTTAAATATTTTCATTAACAATAAACAATACTTAAAATTATTATTTTAATATTATTAAATAATTTTTTTAGATAGCGTTTATAATTTCAAATCAAACTAAGTAAGCCAAATCTCGATCACAGTAGTTGTTTTAAATATATCCCATATTTATCAAATGCTATTTAAAATAGATCTTGTAGATTCAAGCAGATAAATATTGAATCAAAGTAAATTCTAGCTTAAATCAAAATCAATCTATAATATATATTATTTCATAACATTTATAATATATTTAACCAAATCTATATTTAATACTTTGGAAATAATAATACTTTAAAATAGTTCTATGAAATAATACTCAATATTAAATAGTATTTGAAAACATATTTTCAAATCTTAAAGGTAATTAATGGGTCTAAATATATCATTTATAAAAATCATACGAAAATAGTTTCACAAATATATAAAAATTATGATAACAACATATTTTCCAGCTAGAAATAAAGTCAATAAAATAATAATAAAAACTAAAAATCCGGGAAGATGAGTTACAGATAGCCTCAGGGATATCGATCGATCAATTGAGGATACGGGGTGTCAATGAGTCTATCAGCAAACATCGCGTGTATGCAAAGCCGTAGATTGATTATCGTTGAATAAGTTGTAGTCTTGAGACATGACGAGTTGATTCGAACAACCTAGAAATTGACGCACACGGAACGTGCACGAGATTGAGGATTGCGCGAGTATGAAACACAAAAATGATTGAGTAGGTAAAACTGAATCGAAGAAAAGTTAAGGTGTACGAATGGATGACTCGATCGAGAAAATCGAAAAGAATCGTATACGAAAAGTTAGCATGATCGGATAATAGCGTGCATAAAAATGATTCAAATAGTTAAGAATAACTTTAAGAAATTGGAATGGATGTCGTTCAATGTTTTGAGTTAGCAAGGAATGATGTGATTTGAAGAAAAATATTGCCCGATGACTTAAGATAGATGGATGAACAATACGCAAATTTGGATTTGAGAAAATTGATATTGTGAATGATTCGAGGGATAATGATCGAACTTGAATTTGAATGTCGAGGAGATTATCCAGACGGACGATAGCACCATTCGTACGACTCAAAATTCGTTGTAAAGGAAGATCGTCAGGTTACGCATATCATCGATGGTATTGAGGCGTATGAAAGATCGATATGCGATAACTCGAGGGCACTCTAATTCGAGGAATGATGATCGTGCAAGTGTTATTGTCCTGACGGATGCTATACTTAGGATTTTGATTGAAATAAATGTGGATTAAAACAGGAGTGTCTTTACGGTTACACGGATAACCACAACATCGATATTCTTGTCTTGTGCGAGTGCAACTCTAGCCTCGCACATACGTCACGTCGGATTTGAGACGATCGTTCCACGTGAGCGCTGACATGGTGATTCATGTCGCGGGAATGATCAAACTCAGAAAATTAGGACACGACAACTTTGATTGTCTCGACTTGTTGGTTTGATGCGAAAGAAAATTTAAGGATATTTGGACTTGCAATTGATGATTGAGTAAACTTAAGGATTGAATAGATCCAATCTACGTATCGAGAATGAATTAGTCTAGACACAAAACAAGAGTTACATCTCGATGAGGATGATTATCCTGCAGGAGCATTGCATGGTAATTTCATGCCCACCGTGGATAATCAGACTTGCGTGAGATTGGGACGTAGCATATTGTTAAGTCAGACGACCTTGTGATCGATTACATGAATTAGGATAAATGACTTAGGGAGTATAAAATATGAATTATGGTTTAGCGATGAATCGTATCGTAGCGTGCTTGACTTAAGAAGGATTGATAGGTAGATTATGTCAAACGTGTTCGAAGAGATAGACTATACAGAATAGCTTGTTGATCGAGCGATATTGATGTATCAAAGATTTGGTTGAATAAACTTACGATAGGATGGCTTTGCTGAATGACTCAGACCCCGTACGACGAATGTTGGGATGTGTGTAGGGAATCGATGCTCGATGTTTAGAAATCAGAGTGATGCAAGCTTGGTTAGAAAATCCTATACTATTAACTTGGTTTGACCTTAGGATGGGGTCAGTGTTGATATTGTTGTTTGGGAACTATGATTCCAATACTGACGGATGACTTTAGCCTAAAGACATAGCCTAGCGGTTAGGCAGACGTTCCGGCACGAAAACATAGGAATTGTGGAGGCACCACTCATGAGGTTCGGTTGACATGTACGTATATCAGGGATGCTTGAATAGGTGCACGATCCGACTCGAGTGGTGATGGCAGATTCTCTATCAAATGAGACTTGAGGAACGAAAAAGTGTCGAAAATTTTGAGATCGTGAGTTTTGAAGAAAAGATTGTGGGTAGCACGAGTGTGGCTCGAATTTGAGAAATGTATAGTAGAAATGTGCACGAGAGTCGTTGAACATTCGAGTGATAAGTCGATGAGTAAGTACTCAGTTAGTTTCGAGGACAAAACTTTTTCTGAGTGGTGTATGATGTAGTGCCCCATCTTGCTCAGTCAATCGGAGGAATCGGAACGCCGACGGCGTTCGAACTTAGCCTTGTAATGGCTACTCGAAGATATCGCTCGGTCGAGGCGACTCTTCGCTCAGATGGGGTAGTTTCGATAAACTCGCCTCATCTTAGCCTTTACATAATAAATTACATGTTTTTAACTTGCATAAGTAGACTTGATAATAAAAAAGACGAATCTACATAGTTAAGGAAATATCTCGACGGGTCGAATTGAGTTAGAATATGGAAAGGTCCAATGGTCGGCTTAGAGTTGGTGCACGACGTGCTTTGAAAATGACACTCGATCATTCGTCCCGTGGCTTGGAAGAAGGAAAGTTGGTTGAGTAGGCGAAGTTATTGTTAGCCCAATGATTACATCGTATTTTTGAATATAGCTAATCAATTAAGTTTAAAAGTAACAAAAATTTTGGGAACAAGCCAAAAGGGTCCTTCTGTCATACATGTGTAAATAGCCTGAAATGACACGATGTACTAGTCTTCGGACTACCGCTAGCTGGGAACCGGCCCCTACAGCTAACCCAAAGTGATCAATACTTTATAGACTTAAGATTTATTAAGGTCTAGTTGCAACCATTATCTAGTTCTAGATCAAATGTACTGTATCCGGTCCCCTAAGTTCCAGAATATATCATCATATCTAGCCCTATATTTTGAGCTATAAATATTTTATTATTATTGCCCAATGATTTTTTGTAGCACATGAGAATATATGTAATTGATATATCATACTTCTCACGTCTTTAGCTACTATGGTTTGAGCTTTTGCGTTGAGATTTTCCATTTCTAGAGAATACACTTTCATAATGGCTATAATTTTGCATTCTCTAGATCAATCTATTATTTCATTATCTTGGGTTAATCTCAATACTTGGCAAAAATATTTGTTCTATTGTGTTTTCATGAACATCTCTTTTGTCCTTTACTTGATGAGAATATAATTCATTTATTTGCTATCTTATACTCTTATCCTTGCTTAATAAAGAGTATATAAATCATTTTGATCATTCAAAATGTATTATCCGTATTGTGAACTCTATGCTTAAACATGTATTTTTAGTGTTAGTGACTTAAGATTTAATGAGCACATTTATCCTGTTAATGGCCTACCTCATTAATCTTAATTAGTTATGTAGCTAGCTTGCTTATTTACGATGTATTGTTAAGCTACATAATTTTTGTTCACTTTCAGTCATCTAGTTATCTTCTTGAATTTCAATCTATATGTGATATGCTAGTTTACAAAAACAAGATTTATGAATTTTCTTGATGAAATTTGTATTCTATTTTAGATACATATGTTTGGTCTCTAAAATTAGTTTGACAAATTTTTTTTTTCTTGAGGTTTGTAATTCATCGCTTTAACTTTCTTCCATACTAGTCATTGGTAAGCATCTCTTAAATTTCTCTCATCTTTTGAGTCATGATTTTATCATATTATCATTTCTTTGGAATAAATTTGCAATCATTTAAATAAGATTGACTCTTTTCTATATTTTTCATTGGTTTGTTTATATGGTTTTTAGATGAGATTTATGACGGATCATAATTATTTATTGGTTTACTTTATGAATGATCCTAATGATTGAGCAGTCCTATATTATCTAATTATGTGGTTATCAAGTTAATTTATTACTCTACTTTGACTACTCATGAATTATCACATATGCTCTTTGCTATTTGAACTTCATTAGTTTCTCATTTAGTATTAGCAAGGTTGGATTATTACCCGTTGATGGGTACATATGTGGTAAAACCATATGTGGTAAAACACACATAGTCCATGCAAAGCAATAAATTGGTTGATCATTTCTTAATTAGATAATCATGGATATGATATTTGAGTTTTATTTTTATTTTTTTGTATTTTTGAGCCATATTTTGAATTTCACCATAATTCATTTAATTGACTTTATTTCTTTTCATAATGACCTTCTTCTCAAAAGATAACATGCATTGATATATCATATTTAATTCTTCTATAGGCTAATGTTTGTCTTTTTTGATTAAATGTGCTTAATTAAAATATTATTTTGATCATTCATCTTTAGTAGCTATTAAGTGGATATCTCTTATTGACTAAAGATGACATTATTCGTTCTATGACATTTTTTATAGCCTTATATGCATTGAGCAAGGGGAAGAAATCAATAGTTGATTTACCCCTAGATCTTGAAGTTATCATTTTTTTTGCTATAAGTACTTTGGAACTAGATACGCATATTTTAATGGGGAGCAAATAAATTGGTTCAATTCATTTATACTATTTAATATGTCGTATACCTAGTTCATCATTGACCCATATTTTTATCATTATTTTAGTGATTGAGGTTATGATACTGATATTTTGTGAAAGGTTTATGAGAGTATATACAATTGTTTTCATCATATTATCTCTCTCTTTTATATGAGTCATCTCATTAATATTAACTTTCGTATCTTATCTTGATGACTATTGTGCTTTCTTTGATTTGGCTTTCCTTGTATGCTTAATTGATTTGGCTTTCCTTGTTGAGGACTTATCCAAAATTTATGATTTTATCTATATTGGTAATAGTTTGAGGGAGAGCATACAAGTCGACTGAATTTCTCTTTCTCAAACATTTTTATCCTTTACCTTCATATTTATCTAAAGGGTATTCATATAGCATGATAATGTAATTGAGTTCAAATGCATGAATTTTGGATAAGCAAATAGATTTGCAAATAATGAGATCATTTTATATCAATTGCTCTATTTTACAATGATCATTCCTTTATTTTGTTTCACCATTTATCTGTGGACAATTGGGACTATCATATTTTCATTGATCAATATTTCAAGTTTATTTATTTTAATTGATATCAAGTTTATATATTTCAATATTTCAATTGGTATCTCAATTGGTATCTTTCTTCTTTGATATCTATTATTTATAATTATCTAATCCCTATGGTTTTTGACTGAATTTTTTTTCATAATTCTCTTCCAAAACTAGAGCAATATTTTATATTATATAATGTTTTTGGATGTCTTTCTTGAATTTCATTTTGGTAAACTATCTATTGATTATTTTCAAATTCTTTATGTTTTACCAACTATTTGTGCTTTGACAAGCTATTTTCTATTTGGCACTCTACATTTGGTATGTAGTTTCTATACTTGTCTTTACACATTTCTCCCATTGTTCCTCATTAGTATATCTTGATCATGATTGTCTATGCCTTCCTCCTTTATTTATGCTTGAGTTCGTTTTATCTCTTATTACGGAGGAGCTTATTTTTTGATCATGTCAAAGGGGGAGAAATAAGTTTACATTAGCACACAATATGTGTTTATTAGTGATACATGCATCTATCGTATCTGTCTTAAACTTAACCGATTTGCCATAATCAAAAAGGGGGAGATTGTTAGCCCAATGATTACATCGTATTTTTGAATATGGCTAATCAATTAAGTTTAACATAATGATGTCACTAATATTCATATACTCACTATCATGTTGCTACTTAAACTTAACATTGTCCTAATTGTCCTATATCATATTGCCATACTTGTATCATACTGCAACATATTTTGCTCGCCTAACATGTATTCGTTGACATGTAGTAAGCATGATCAAACATGATCAAACCAGGACATAGACAATGAAGAACTAATGATGGACCAAAGACGGCGTTATACAAAAAGATTTCTCTGAACCACCTAGCGACCTATCCGGGGCCTCGCATCGGGGGTTCCACTGCCCGGTCAGCGGACAGGGATCGAGGGGGCAGCGCCCCCCGTCGGAGGTTCGGGGGCGAAGCCCCCGAAAGGTTCAGATTTTCAAATCTTTTTATCTTTGGATGACTGTTATCAAGGAAAAAGACGTCTTCAGGTCTGCTCAAATATCAGAAGAAATACGTCATCAAAGGGCTCTTGGTTTTCCTATTTGTTCCAAGTCTATAATTTTTAATTTATTTAGTCTAGAAGAATGTGTACGTTGAGCTGCACTGTGTCATCTCAACCCCTTGACATATCTCTCCAAGCTCTACCATACAAATAGACCAATTCCTGAACCAAGCCCAAGCTCCACCAAGCCAAACAAAGCCCAAAGGTCCAAAGACCATTCTGCCACCTAGGAGGCAGATTTCGGACCGAACTCTGCCCCCACACAGAGTTCATGCTGAACTCTGTCCCCTGATTTCCAGGAACTGACTTTTAGGGTTACCAATTGCTAGCTGGTACAACTGTCAAATCCCTATTTTAAAATAGGTATATGACCGTAGTTCGTATTTGGGTGTTTTTTAAATTTTGTATTGGTTTAAAATTTTATTTATTTTATGGATTTGGATTTGTCTTCGTCGTAGGGTCTGGACTCTTGGTTATCGTTATCGTATTAATTTACGGTTTGTATTATTTTATTATTATTTTATAGTTGGTGTTTTAGGTCCATTGTTATAATTACTCCTATTGTTATTGTCATTGTTATTATTATTTTTAATAAATTACTTGTTCCTATATCTACCCTCCCCAAACCCTAGCTCTAACCTAACTCTCCCTCACTCCCCTCTATCACTCAGCCGCCACCTTCTCCCTCTCCTTTCTCTCTTCCTCACCTTTCTCTCTCTCCCGATCCCTCTTTTTTCCCCCACGGACCAGCCCGAGCTCTCCCTCTCTCCTTCCTCACTCTGATCTCTCTCTCTCTCTTTTTGCTCTCCCACGCTCCCCCTCCCGAGCTCACCTTCCCCCTCACCCTCGTTCTCCCCCACGACCACTACCATCTTTGCCGCGGCAACCGCTGACCGCCACGACCACCGCTGCCACCATCATCTTCATCTTCAGTGCCACCACCATTTCCAGCCACCACTGCTTCCATCTCCTCCGTCCCCTCTTCCTGAAGCCGCCACCACCATCGTCGTCGCCCGCCGTCGGCACCACCACTTCCCCCTCTTCCTTTCTCCTCCGCCTGGCCGAGCCCCCATAGCTTTCATCGGCACCGTCGTCGCCATGACCGAGCTCCACCGCCCTCGTCTCTCTCCCTCTCTGTCTTCTCCTCCACCTCCGGGAGCCCCCGACCCTCCTGGCCGAGCTCACCGACGGGTCCCCGGCTCCTCCGTCTCCCTCTTTTCCTTTTCCTCCGGCCGTCGTACTCGGGGACAGTGCCAGCCTCAGGCAGCGGGACACCCTTGGGCCCCGTGCTGCTCGAGTAGCGAGCCCCCTCGACATGCGTGCCCCTCGGGCAGTGTGCCCTTGTTTCCTGTACACTTCGGGACACGTGCACCTTGGTGTATGTGTCAGTTTTCGTGACCCATACCGCCTCGATACGTGTACGCACCGATTTGTGTGCCGTATCGATTTGCATGTCATATTGTATCTTATGTTGCCTCGGTTTACATGCACGTACCGATTTGCATGCTCGCTCCGATTTACGTGCCGTATTGGTCTTTATGCCGTCTCGATTCGCATGCACGTCTCGATCTGCGTGTCACATTGATTTGCACACTATCTTGATATTCGTGATTTCCTTGATCTAAGTGCACGTCTCGATTTACGTACACGTTGTCTCCTGTTCATCTTGATTCTCGTGCGCGTTTCGATATACGTGCATATCTCGGTTTGCGTACCCGTATCGATTCGCGTGTCTCAATTTTCTTGCCAGATCCCTGTACTACTTGCGGGACCCACACGGTATAGCCTCCTGCCATCCTCCGTGCTTCCTGTTATTATTTTATTATTTAATTCTAATGATTGTTTATTGTGTGTTCTGAGGATCTCGATGGACGTGCTACCCTGGATCTCGATCGTCGAAGACTTGCTTACCTAGCCGAGCCCTCTAGGCAAGTGTCCCTTGCTCATCGACGGCTTTTGCCCTCTCTTCTGGATTTTATTGCATTTAATTAATTTGTACTTGTAAATTGTATAACCATGATTAGTGTAGTCTAGTAGTAGAACTGCCATGATGATAACTTAGGATAGCTTGGTTCGATACCGGGATAGACTATATCGGACAACTCGAATGGGTCATCCATACCTCCGAGGACACGAGCACGACTCACTTGTACGGATTGTCCCCGTATGCCCCGTGTCCGACTCGCGGTCGGGTACCGGCTTGACGAACTATTCTTGTGGCTGTGATTGTGCTTGGGTTAGAACCATGGACATGTGCTGTGATGCGCCCTGCGAGGCGATTTCTTGTTATATGTGTTGGCTTGGCGCCCAGTACGCATTGTAGTGCTGCTGGAGGCCGGGACTTAGTGGTCTCGGGTTCGATTGGTTTCCAGTACGCATCGTAGTGCTGCTGGAGGCCGGGACTTAGTGTTCTCGGCTATCGATTTGTTCCCAGTACGCATCATAGTGCTACTGGTAGCTGAGACTTAGTGTTCTCAGCCTGCGATTCTACGATTCTGCGGCGGGTTGCACCGAGTGGTTTTAGCCCCAATTCGTAGGGTGCTCCCGTCCAGATTATAAAGGAGACTCTGTCGGATTTTTCCAGAATTCCCGATCGGGAATTCGGTTCGAAGGATTGGGCAGAACCATTCCTTTGGTTTGCTGGATTGGGCTCGTACATGTTCATCTTGGCATAGTTTACCTGATCCTATTTCCTGCTCGGTAGACATCCGACTAGATTAGTCGCCTAGCGTCTTGATATGTCTTGTCCGTCGGATAGCGTAAGGAAAGCGGTTCTACTTGGAAGACGGTCCGCAACCCTGGTCCTTGTTTGGTTTAAGGGTTGTGGATATGCTCCAGAGTGGTTCATGCAACCCTTGCCATTTTCTGGCGACATTAATTAATAAACACTTGTACCCTGACCATTCATTCTAGGAGTTGTCCTAGTATAGCTAGATAGGGCTGACAGTTGTGCTATGTATCAGGATTGTGACCTTGGATATGTATGAGGATTGAGTAATATATGAAGTATGATCTCGGGATGTTCAGTTGGTAGACTCACGTGGATACTTGGATAGTACTGTCGATTCCTTTAGACGATATTCGATTTTGATCAGATATGAGGGTTCTTGGATTTTGATTATTTGTTCGAGTGCTTCGCAGAACGAGGAGAATATCGAGGGTATTATTATATAATTTTTATTCGACTTCCCAAACGCCCAAAACCTGGTATCTTTGTGTATTCCGGTAGTTGGGGAACCTGGTTTGATTGCTATGTCTTGGTAGTTGAGGGGCTCATTTTCTAGTGGCTTGTGATCATTGACTTGGAGGATTCTTGTGAGCCAGAGGGCCTAGCATTGCTTATAGTGATTAGCTGGGTATTTGGTTATTGACCTTCCTGACATGATATTGATTCTATCGTAGAGGGGTGACTCTTGATAGATTGATCTGGTGGATAGACCGACTGGATGATTGGAGCTCTAGGCTCCCATATATGCTTGAGATGTTATTATAGTAGAGGTTCTGATCTTGTACTTGACCAGATATCCATGCCACTATGTGGGCATATGACTTCTTGTGACTGACAGATTTGTCCTTGTCCCAGACATGACTACTTGTATCTGTACTATAAGTCCAACTTACCCTTTGAAGTACTGGCCCTGACCTTGCACTGTGGTGTCCCTTGTCTTCTGGCACTGTGAGGTGCTACTTCCATGATTATATGGCATTGCGATGCCATCTTGATATTCTAGCTATATTATATGATTACCTGTACGGGTATCTGGTAGTTGGCCTATAGTCTTAGCGTGGTTAGGATTGCTTGCTTGCTTGTTGCATAACACTAAGGATAGATCACAACTGGGACTATAGGGGCCGAGGTTGATTCTTACTTAGCATTCTCGTACTGAGGTACGACATCTAGGAGGATGATCATGTGACCACGGCATGTGATTATGGATAAATGTATGGTTAATCTAGGCAACTTAAACTGGTAGAAGCATTGGGGGGAACGGAATCCCGAGATCGTGCATTACCAGCCTTATCCCAGACATTAGTCATAATCTGCAGGCTGGCCGCCACGGATATTGCTACCATTCGTACTAGTGGATGGCAATATCCGGCTACTTTATGTACTATGCATTATATACATGGCATGCTCGGCACGGTGGCCTTACGAGGGACCGGTGGTGACATACAGAGCCCGGTGGTCTTACGAGGGACCGGCGCTCATCTAGTCTTGATATACTTGGCCCCGCTAGCCCTGCTGGGATGACACGATCTGAGGATTCCTATATTGCATTGTTGGGGTAACCCAACCTCCACATAGACAGCCGTAGGCATTTGAGTGGCCGCTTATTTATATAATTGTTCGGCTTGTTGCTTGCTAAGCTGGCTGGCTCGTAACGCTGTCCCAGTACGGTAATTCATTCCCTTGTTCTTGTTTGATGTAGGGATGGGTTACTGTTCCGATGACAGATTACGAGTTCCAGTTGGCGATGCAAGCATTAGTGGATGTTAGGATGACTGTGATGATTGTTGGTTTCTTACGTATTGGTAGTTGGATTGCTTCCTTATATTCTGTAATCATGCGTTGGTATCGCGCGATCCTTTACCCTCATTACTGCTGTTCATACGTGTTATTTTTGTTATACATCATATCATGCTGGTTTTTTCGCCCGTCCTTGAGCCTTCCTTTCTGGTACTTGCTACGGTTGGCCTGACCAACCCTGGATTGTTCCCAGATTGCCTGAGACCGACCCTGTGGATATTCCAGACTCGACTTGGAGGATGTGCTTCAGTTTTTGACCATGCTAGTAACTGTGGAAAGGGATACTTATCTACATTATTATCATGTACTGTAGATTTTTTGATTATCATATGAGTATTTCCTGCTTTCCATATGATTCTCTCTCTTGTTTAGTATTTTATTATGATTTGCCTGTGGACATGAGACCGAAATTAGGCCATAAATTGATTGCATGCTAGGATACCCAGCAAGACTTGACAGCCATCATCGCCGTATAGCGTATTCGTACCTCATACGGTGTAGCTGGCCGACGTCCGTCCCCGTATTTCTGTACTGGGCGTGACAACAACGGCCATATTTTTGAATTTTGAGGACAGAATTTTGGCCGAATTCTGCCTTCCAGACTTGTATATATAGGGCATGATTTCAACCATTTTCATTGATCTCTTCATCTCATCTTCTCTTCCCCTATAGCCTCATACAAGCCAAAACCTTCCCATCTACTAGCCAAGCTTCCTAAGCCTAAAAGTGCTCAGTGCTATTCAGTTAGAAGTTTGTGCAAGAGTCAGATAAAGTTGCTTAGAAAATTTCTAGTGTCGCCCTAGCGATCTTTGTAAGAAGTTGACGTGCTCTTCTGAGTAAAGGCATGTGGTGTAACTACTATTTCACAAATAGTGGATTTCAGTCCTGAGCAAGAGTTCTCAGGCCTGGACTAGTCCTTCACGAGGAAAACCAGGTTAAAACTGGTGTGTCTGCGAATGCTCTTCTGATCTTTATTTACTTTCGCATTTCTCTCTGATTTATTTACTATCTTGATAGTTGTTTTATAGAGGTAATATAGAGTGAATTTTTATTTGATGATTATCGACACAAACTCTATTCACCCCCCTCTAGAGTTGCCTCCACGTTATTTCAGTTATGAACGTAACCTAAGTCATAGGCGTCGCCCGCATGAATGCTTGATAAAGCATGCACGATCCATTGTCCAAGGCTTGGCATAGCCTTTGCCCGCCCCATTGGTTAAGCTGCATTGTACAGCTTGTGGCATAAGTCTAGGCAACCAAATAACTTGTTTGTTCAAGCCGGACACGTGCACGACATGTTCCATCAAGGCAAAGCTTGACGCAACCTTTGCTCGTCAAGTTGTTGTAAAGTTAAGTTAGGCAAGTTATGTTAGGCTATTGGAGTAGTAGCAAGCACGGTCCTACGAGTTCTACGGCTGGGTATAACCACATCGTCTTACGGTCTCAAGGCCCATTATATAGAGTATGACTTGGGCGGTGGTGTCGCATAGAGTTCAAGTTGGTTTAAGGCACGATGTCACGGACTTAGTATTTTAAAGGCACGAGCCACGGTTGATTTAATTGAGTTGGAAGGTGGGCTTTCAAATAGTCGTTCCTGAGTCGAATGAAATGATAGGACAAGAAGGAAGAATGCTCGCGACCATGGGTCGTCGAGGCGAGGTCTCAGATGTGAGAAGTATCGAACTTGGCCCTGAAAGATATGGTAACACTAGAAGTAGAATGTCTGTGTGAGACGTCAGTTCGAGTCTGGTCTTGCATAGTCATTGGACAACTTGTACAAGGTGAGTTTGTTTCTCGAAAGGCGACCAGGCGGCCAATGAGACCGTTTCGATAGAGATATGATTAACAGTGCTGGATGACCGCACGGGTTAGGCGGGGACATGCAGCGGAGCTCGCTACTCACGCTGGCAGGGGGGTGACCGTCTAACAAGCTATGGTAGTCCTTGATAGTGTTGGACGCTAGTGACAAGTTTATATAGATGAGTCGGAATGGCGGCAACCCGCGTGTGTGACTTTGGATTGAGTCGAGTTGGATGTGTGTACAGTTAGAACAAAATGTTGGGCCTAAGATTTGGCTGCAATGTAGGCGACGTGCTTCGGCATGAGATGTGGTGTTGAGTCTTAAGTTGTCAGCATATAAGTTACATAAGTTGGATTTGAGTCATCTTGAGTTTAAGTCAGGAAACGCCACAAGGCAAAGTCGGTCGAGTGACACTTAGCCCACAAGTCTTGATTGGGTCAGTTTGTGATTAAAGTAGCAAGGGCCGCGAGGCGATGATATGGTTAAGTCACACTGAGTTGCAAGGCACGACACAATGGATTTGTAGCACGGTCACAAGGAAATTGGGTACTATCACGTAGTCGCGTATCTGATTTTAGGCCGTAAGGTAAACACGACTTGACAGGTTAACGTCATTGATACAAGAAAGGATCTAGAGGCAAAGTATGAGTTGACGTTGTTGTTGCAAGCACGGGATGGTCTAGAGACACAAAATAGGCCAAGGCGTCGGTCTTAAAACTGATCATAAGACAAGAGTAGAAAGACAATCAAATGGGTTATGTTGCACAAATTAAATGAATGTTTCAGTTTTGTACGGATGGGCGAGGAGCTCAATCCACCAGTACAGTTGAGTACTGACACCCATACAGTTTTCATGTGCAGGCACAGGTAGAAGCGCGTGGTGCGGAGCTCGATTAGATGCGTCGAGACACGGAGTTCCTTGGCGATTCATAGCGTACGGCTGCGTGGAGTCAAGACTTATACGGGACATAATGTATGGACGTCGCCTTCCGAAGCATCCGGTGGTTCAAGACTTGTATTGAGAGATGAGAGAGAGCTGAGCGACTTGTAATGTGAGAAGAGTGAGCTTGAGTGACTTATAATCTTGGCAGTAAGTAAATGTCAAAAAAATATTTATATCTTTGTTTCAAAACATAGAGTCATAGCTCTATTCTTCATTTCTCTCATTCTGACGGAAAAGTTATATTCTTCCTTTCTTTCTTACACAATTATATTATAACAATAACACTTTCATTTAACAATTATGTCTTATATGTTGGGAAAGAAGCGATGAAACCTTTCCCCTAACTAGAGAGTACCTGCAAGAGAACCGAGCAATACAATGCACGAACCAAACACCAAACACAATCCACGCAGATAAAGAATTTTTGACGTGGAAAAGCCTTGCGGGAAAAAACCACGGGACGATCGGAGTCCAACCCTTGAGAAGCCTTCACTAATGAAATAAAGGAGTACACCCTCTACAAACTTCTCCCGATCCAATACAGATCTCCACAACACTTGGAAGCAAGAATAATTGATTACAAGGCTACGAAGAACAAAGATGACGAGTAGAGATTACCCGAACACGATCCTCCTTCGAAAATGGCCTTCAATCCTCCTTCTTCTCTCCCAAAGTTGCAATGACACATTTGCCTCTTTTCTCTCTATTTTCCTCAATGTTGTGTTGTGATTAGGGTTAGGAAAAACCATTTATAAACCTTTTAATCTGCAGCAAAACCTAGACCGTAGGATACGATCCAACGGTATAAAAATACCCTGAAATTAGCCTCAGCCCGTTGGTGACAGAACAGTTCTGGAATCAAGGGAACAAAGTTCGGCCAGAACCGTGCCTGGGGCAGAGTTTGGCCCGAACTCTGCCTTCCCTGTTCTAGAATGTACTCAGGTATCTCCCGAGCTTCTTCTTTATCTCCGAATGGCCTCGTCACCTCCCCGAGCTTCTCTGACACACAGACGGCACTCATCGCACTCCGGAATCTTCTCCACATAGTTTGGGAACCCCACCCACTCCAACATTTCTTCCCTTCACAACTATGTGAAGGATGTCGTCATTCCGACGATTTTCCTACAGAACTCAAACTTTCCCCTTGGTAGAATCTTGGTGAACATATATGTTCCGTTATCATCTGTATGAACCTTCTCAAGCTCCGCGTCCTTCTTTTCAACCACATCCCGTATCCAATAATACCGAGTCTCAATGTGCTTGGACCGGCTATGAAAGGTCTGATTCTTCACAAGGTGAATAGCACTCTGACTGTCGCAAAGCAAAGTATACTTCTCTTGCTTCAGCCCTATTTTCTGCAACAGCTTTTTCATCCACATCAACTCCTTGCAAGCCTCTGTCACCGTAATGTACTCTGCCTCTGTCGTCGACAAGGCAACACACTTCTGCAACCACGACTGCCAAGATACCGCTCCTCCAGCAAATATCATCACATAGTCCAAAGTCGAACGCATCGTATCTACATCTCCAGCCATATCAGTGTCGGTATATCCAACCAGCTCCGGCTCGTCACCACCAAAAGAAAGTTTCCAATCGACAGTGCCCTAAAGGTATCGTAGAATCCACTCAACCGCACTCCAATGTACCCTTCCAGGATTTGAAAGATACCTGCTAACTTTGTCAACTACATGAGAGATGTCTGGCCTCGTACACACCATAGCATACACAAGACTTCCTACAGCTGAGGCATATGGAACCCGCTCCATAACTTCTTTTTAGTACTCGGTAGATGGACACTGCCCTCAGTGAGCTTAAAGTGGGCCGCAAGGGGACAACTCACTTTCTTCGACCCGTCCATCCCGAAATGCTGAAGTACCCGGTGAATGTACTTCTTTTGGGACAAGTGTAGCAGCTTGGACTCTCTCTCCCTCTCGGCTGATCTTCATCCCAAGAATAGTCTTTACTGCATCAAAAACCTTCATAGAGAAGGCCGTGCCCAGTTGGAACTTCAACTTCGCTATCCTAGTGTCATTCTGACCCACTAATAGTATGTCATCAACATAGAGCAATAAAATAATAAAATTATCATCGGCAAAGTACCTCACAAATACACAATGGTCCGACGTCGTCCGTGCATAACCATGCTCTCCCATAAACGACTCGAACTTCCTGTACCACTGCCTCGGAGCCTGCTTCAGACCATACAAACTTTTTCTCAACCGGCAGACCAAATATGACTTGCCCTTCTCACAGAATTTCTCTGGCTGCTCCATGTATAACTCATCCTCAAGATCACTGTAGAGGAATGCCTTCTTCACGTCCATCTGCTCGACCTCCAAGTCGAAACTGACTGCCAATTCTAGCACCATCCGAATAGTCGACTGCTTGACGACTGGCGAAACGATCTCATCATAATCTACACCTTTTCACTGACCACAGCCTTTAACTACCAGCCTCGCTTTGTATCGAGGGCGAGTAGCATCATCCATCTGCTTCACTCTGAAAACCTATCGATTTTTCAAAGCCTTCTTGTCCTTTGGCAACCACACCAGCACGTAAGTAGAATTGGCGTGTAAGGAACCCATCTCCTCCTGTATAGCCTGTATCCACTCTTGCCTGTGTTTGGGCTCTTCTCCGTCAGTCAGTAGCACATACTCACCCGGTGAGTATCTCGTAGATGGTCGGCGCCCTCTGTCGCTCCTTCTCAATGGAGCCACTGGTGCTGGCTGTATACCGACAGCCTCTTCTCCTTCCGGAACTGCCTCTCCGACATGCTCATCCTCCTGCAGGATACCCTGACCACCATCAGCAGGCTGATGATCAAGGTTGGGAGCAACTCCATGTATTGGCTCCCCCATAACTGAATCCTATGCGATGTCCTTTGGAAACTACTCGAAGCGAAATGACTCTAAATCAGGCAATTCTTCAGCCTCAGAAGGTGTCTCAGAATCCTGAGTGTTGGTCATGGTCTGATCCTCGACGAATACCACGTCCCTACTTCTGTAGAGCTTTCTTTCCACTGGGTCGTAGAGTCTATAGCCAAACTCATCCCGATCGTAGCCGACAAAGATGCACCGCCTCGTCTTCGACTCAAGTTTGGACATCTCGTCCTTCGGTACATGCACGAAGGCATTAAAACCAAACACTCACAGGTGATTATATGACGGCTCTTTGCCGTACCATACTTTGTCAGGCACATCACCCTGCAAAGAAGTACTAGGAGATAAATTAATAACATAAGTAGCTGTGAGAAGAGCCTTACCCCAATAACTGCCTAGCAAATTTGCTTCTGACAGAAAACACCGCACCCTCTCCATCAGTGTTCTGTTCATGCGCTCCGCTACACCATTGAGTTGAGGTGTCTTGGACGGAGTCTTCTGGTGTCGTATCCCTTGCTCTCTGTAATAAGCATCAAAGGGACCAATGTATTCACCGTCGTTGTCGGACCGAATACACAATAACTTTTTGTCCATCTCGCTTTCAACAGAGGCCTGAAACTCTTTGAAAGTGGGTAGCACCTGATCCTTGGTTTTTAAGACATAGACCCAAACCTTCTTGGAACAGTCATCAATAAAAGTTATAAAATAAGAAGCACCACCAATATATTTTAACTTCATAGGACCACAGACATCCGAGTGAATCAACTCGAGCAACGCCGGCTTCCTTGAACTTGGATGACTTTAGAAAGACATCTTATTTTGCTTCCCAGTTAAGCAGTGTGTCACATCCCAGAACCAGAATACTGGAGAGCGGGGGACAGACACATCCAGCTACGTATATAGAAGTATAATCTACCTCGATATACGGTCACGGCTGTCTAGATATATGAGGGTTTATCTACAAGCCATCAGTCTCTTATGGTTAAGAACAATCCTAGTGTCTCAATCTCAAGCAAGTAATAATAATTACAAGATGTTAGACCATCAGATATTCAATAGTAAGGCGTCCCATATATTTCATATACATATGATCATGAAGCTAGTCGTACAAAATGCGAGGACTAGCAAGAGTTTTAGTCATACATGATCAACCCTAGGATTTGTCAATCATGTTACAGCCCTTAGGCAGACAAGAAATATAAGTATTCAACACAAGCTAACACTTGCTCGACGGCTAAACGCCTCAAAAGAATAATTTACAATAGAGTGGGAGAGCAAAATAAAACCCACTCGTTGCCAGGATTACGTCTAGTGTTCATCATCTGACTGGAAGGCTGGGGGATCCTCAGGTGCTGCTCCAAAATCTGGCCATACAAAACCAGCTGGGTCAGACCCCAGAAAGAGCAAGTGCCACAAGGAAGGCTTCACTTAAGAACTAAAACCAACATTTCAGAACATAAACAAGAATAATAATACGAAAACATGAAATGTAAATAAGGCAACAAATGATGAGAGGACGAGGAACTATTCTGGAAGCCAGATTACAATCTTTAAACCAAACAAGGACCTGGGTAGTAACCCTTCGCCTGAACAGAATCGGGTCTCTAGCCATTTATTGCTAAGTGTAAAGCATAAGCAAGCATGTCCTGAGATAGCCATGTACTGGATCTAGACAAGACTAGACAAGATTGGACTCCATCCAACATTCACAGCCAAGCAAAGAGTACGGCTTGATACTTTAACTAACTAGGGTTATCACAAGCCTAGTTACTAGCAAGATGCAATGAGATGTTTCGGCAGTCACAAGCCCTGCAGCTATCCAGGTTATCCAGGCGAGGTTCATGCAAGAGTTATTAAGAATTATTAGGTGACTTTGAGTACAGCACATGACAGTGTGCATATTACTTATTTCAAGAAGTGTCCCACATGACTATTGGGCTGGAAATGTGCCATACTCGTCGGCAGGCTACAAGTCCATCAGGTGTGGTCGGGATAACGGGATCGCCTGTATGAGCTACTTTGATCAATCTTGTAATTAACCTAGTCAGGTTCAGCATGAATCCCTGACCGTGGTAACCAGGGATGCAAGTCCTAGACATGATGCGAGACGAGACTGGTAGCTTATACAAGCACATTCAAGAACAATCACCCACGGTGTCAAGATGAGTTATTACTCAGCATGTCAAGATAGCCATCGCAACAACATTCAAGATTATATGTCAGGTTTACTTGTCAAGAGTGTGCCACGACGGGCCACTATCATGTCATGTTACTTGTTACTTGTTAAGAGTGCGCCTTAACATGCCACTATCATGTTCTACCCTTACATTATCATGAATGAGGGAAACTTGCATAAAATAGCTAGTAACATATTTTTGAAGACAAGGAAAAGATCTATCATATTGGAAGTTGGGAGAAATTCTAGCCACAAATAAGCCAAATGGGGCATAAAATAGCCAAAAATAGCCAAAATAGGCACAACGCGGCACTATGCAACTACGCGGACTGGCACTATGTGGCCAGGCACTATACAGCTATGCGGATCAGCACTATGCAGCCATACGACCAGCACTATACAGCTATGTCACGACCCGTACCTAGTGTAGGGGCACGAAAAGTGGGTACGTCTAGCCCACGCCGCAGTGTCGGCAGTAGAACGCTATTCTTGGTCACTATCTAAACAATAACTCACGCAATTATATAATGTACTTGTCAAAATCTCAACTCCGAACGGAGGACAAGTATAGATATAATAAAATCTCAATCATAGTGTAAGCACGATATGATAACACATAAGTTTATAACTAAGACTAAATAACAACAACAAAACCAACTACTAAATAACAATAATCTCAAACAATCTCAAAACAAAACAATATCTCAACTTATTACAATTCAAGTTCTAAAACACGAAAACTAAACCAAGTCTACTAGCTAATCTTTCGATCACTCCTGAGTGTCGGGGCCATAGGTAGCTAAGCCATCTCCTGCTCTAAGGCAAGTAGGGCAAATATCCTCAGGGCAATCATCTGTAATATTTTCAACAGGTCCAGTCAGGACAGGAACGAGCACAACTCATCTAGAAAACCCAAATAAATAACAGAGAACTATAAAGCAATTATAGACATTTTTATTGATGAACATGGTAGTTTATATTCAGGTGATGGTATAGAGAAACAATTAAGATTCTAGCTGAACTAGAGTAACATGATAAGTCCAGACAGTAAATGTAAGTCAAGTGTAAATCCAATGTAAATCCAGTACGAGACGAATCTAATACAAGATGAATCCAGTTCAAGATGCTTCTAATCAGTGATCAAGAATCCAAGTGAGACCAGCTATATTCTAACAATGTGTTTTAAAATACCGAGATCGACATGTAAACGACTGTAGGTATCAAGCACATCACTCATTGATCAGGCAAGGGATGGCTATGCTTCCAGTAGATTCCAGTTTGGAGATTCCAGAATTGAGGTATGTCTACATGTCTTACTCAATATTTCCCCGCCCCGCAATACAAGTGAATCCAGAATTCGACACGAGAATTGAGATAAGTCCAGCCAAATATGATGATACCAGCAATGATTCCAGTAATAGAGGCGAGAGAAGATGGTATGTGTGTCGCATACATGAATCCAGAAATATCCATACGTGTTGTAACAGAGAATCACATAGAACTAACTAGAACTGAAGTACAGTAATTGACAAGTAAATGAGAGAACTATCAGAGAATGTACGCACCTGATACTCTGAAAAGAGTAGTGTAATTTCAGATGTCTGCACCGGAGTCACAATGTCCTAAATAGAGCAATATAGGTTAAAATGTGTTCAATATAAAGTAAATGAAGTTTACGATACAATCTACATGATTTCTAGGTCAATCTAGGTCAAAGTCAAACTTGGTCAACTTTGGGTCAACCTTCTAGTCAAACTAGGTCAACATTTAGCTAACTGGTCAACTGACTAGGATTTTGGTCAAACTCTAGTCTACCATGCTACTGGGTCAATAACTAGGTCAAAGTTAACTACCTAATCAAACTCTATCATAATGCTAAACTCATAATCCTAACTCAAATCCACCCACCACATATACTAAGGTATAACACAAAACCTATATCATATATATATATATATATATATATATATATATATATATATATATATATATAAAAAATATATATATATATATATATATATATATATATATATATATATATATATATATATATATATATTTAGAAGGGATTTTTATTGATTGACAGGATCAAAATGACAGGACATACATCAAAAGATAATGAACTAGAAGTAGTCTATAGGCATCATAGTCTTGTGCTTGCATCTAGATAAAGCTTTCATCACTTGTCGACGAACTTCCTTCTGAATCAGAGCTTCCGGAAATTTGAAATTCTCGTACCGCCATTTATTTCTATTCTTCCAAAGTACCCAAACTATTGCCCCAACTACAACTTCTTTCAAATGCAAATTGGGTCCTTTCCACCAATCTAGAAACCGATGTAGCATATTGCAATGTTTTATTTGGACTTGAAAATCAATGCTAAATACGGACCAGGTAGTGAAAGATAGTTCCCCATCACCAAGTATATGTTCGACTGTTTCCTCCCGTGGTTCACTGCAACAATGACATTTCGAAGGTAAACAAAACCCCATCTTGCGAATATATTCATCAGTTGGAAACTTGTGATGTAATACCCTCCATAGTTAGATTGACCATTTGACTGGCATACATGAACTCCAAATATGTGAGAAGTGTGGTTGCCGTAAGGAAGCAATCCTTATCGCCTTCCATGCTTTAGAAACTGAGAATTTACCTGAAGATGTCGTTGTCCAAATCCAGTCGCCATTGTCCTCCTGAAGAATATGCTGGTTTGCAATGTCACGACCTTTGAGAAGCCGTTTCCAAACATATGAGCATTTCTGAGGAGCGCCTGCTTCATCCAATATCTGGAATTTACAATACCGAGCCTTCATATACTGTTGCCATAGCCCATCTTTAGTCTTTAGTTTCCACCACAATTTAGCCGTAAATGCATCCATTGTCTCCTGTAGGGACCGCACCCCTAATCCAGCTTCGACAATTGGCCTAGCCATTGTCTTCCAACTCGACCATATAAATTTCTGTGCCCCATCAGTAGATCCCCAAAAGAATCGTACAAACATGTCCTCTAGACGATTAATAACCGTCTGAGGAGGGTTACACGCAGCTATAGTGTACATTGGAATTGAACTGAGCACAGATTTGATAAGAATCAATTTACCTCCATATGATAATGTCTTCTGCTGCCAACCTTCCAATCTCCTTCTTACTTTCTGAATAAGGTCCTCATATAATGAAGCATTCCTCATGCCAACTGCCATCGGGCATCCAAGGCATGTGAAAGGGAGATTTTTGATTCTAAAGCCTGTAATATGGTGGAGCTCTTCCTGTCTATCAAAATTTTTAGAAACATATAATGATGACTTGCCTGCATTTACTTGTTGGCCTGAAACACGCTCATATCTTCGCAATAAATCATGAATTAGTTGAACTGAACGGACATCACCAGTCGAGAAGATTAATATATCATCGACAAATGCCAAATGACTAATCGCCGGACAGCCACTAGGGGAGTAGTAATGAGAAAAATATGATAGTTCTAGGAGTTTGTTCAAGTTTCTAGATAACACCTCTGCAGCAAGTATAAAAAGAGCTGGGGAAAGCGGATCACCCTGACGAACACCCCTGAACGCTTTGAAAAATTCGGATGTCCCTCCATTGATAATTGTAGAATACCACACATTATTCATCAAACGAAACACCATACTAATCCACTTCTCGTCAAAGCCAAAACGACGCATAACAGACATCAGGAAGCTCCAATCTAATCTGTCGTAGGCCTTGGTCATGTCAAGCTTCATAGCTATATTTCCACCTCGATGTTTGGTATTCATCAAGCTAATCAGCTCCTGGGCTAGCAATATATTATCCACAATCTCCCTCCCCTGGACGAAACCGCTTTGTTCCAGCGAAATTAGCTTCGGTAGAATAGGACCCAATCGTCTTGCCAACAATTTGGACATAATCTTATTCACCACATTGCATAAGCTAATAGGCCTGAAATCTGACATCTGTGTAGGGTTAGTGCTTTTTGGGATGAGAATCAACGCCGTACCCGTGATGGCCTTTGGCAGTTCAAAACCTGCAACGAACAAAGAGACTGCCTCAAGAATATCATCAGCAACTATACTCCAACACGTGGTGAAGAATAAAACCGTAAAGCCATCAATGCCCCTGCACTGCCAACATCCATACTGTGTATGGTCTCGTAAACCTCCTCCTTTGTGGGCTCGGCTATAAGCCTTTCATTGTCTTCAACCGATATAAGGTTAAGAATAACCTGCATGAAGTCATCATCTGTAGTAGTAGGCGAGCTTTTATATTGCTCTTCGAAATAGTCATTGGCCACCTACTGTATATCCTTAAGATCCTGCTTGCGGACTCCATGATCATCCACAATATGATGAATATTTAATTTACGCTTCTTATTGTTAACACAATCATGGAAATATTTCGTGTTATGATCCCCTTCAACATCCCATCGTACACGAGCTTTTTGTTTCCAAAAGGAGTCGACCATTGAATGCCTTTGCTTCAGGATAGCTGTAGCTCTTTGTAGATTACTCCTCCTTATACTGGATCGATCATTGTCATATTCCAATTCAGCCTTCAACACATTATCCTTCGCCTTAGTAACCTCCTGAAAAATGTTTCCAAATGTGTGATGACTCCAAGCGGAAAGAGCTTTTCTGCATGCAGCAAGTCTCAAGCTAACCCTAACAAGCCTATTGGAATGATCAACTGATCTCCATGCCTGTTCAACCACTTGCAGGAAAATGTCATGCTTAACCCAAAATGATAAGAATCGGAAGCTACGACGGCTGCCCCCCTGATTCGATAATAGCTTAACAAGAAGTGGCGCATGATCAGACTCAGCCCTATTTAAATGATCCACCATTGTCAGAGGTGCAATACTCAGCCAATCCGATGTCACCAGCATCCTATCAAGTCGTGAACCTTTCTTATCACCATCGTTTGATTTAAACCAAGTGTACATGCTTCCTGAGTATAGAAGTTCAAGTAATCCTGCCGCCATTTGGAAATTGAGAAACTCCTGAATCGAGATCTGACATGGGGGTCTACCACCAATCTTTTCTTCCGAAGTTGCCACAGCATTAAAATCACCCCCCACCGCCCATGGGATATGGATTCCAGACCTCAGCTGAATAAGTTTGTCCCAGAGCTCTCTCATTCCTTCTTTCTTACCATGACCATGCACAAACGTGAACATAACTGGAGTCTGAAGAGACCCATTCTGAAATGTTACTGTAACAGCCTGATCAAAATTATCCAACAGCTCGAGCGAACATCCCGCTCTCGCCATTACCCATATATTTCCTTTATCTTTAGTGAAAGCCAACGGGAACCCAAGCTTATGTTGATAATGAAAAAGTTGATTATTAGTGACCTTCGGTTCAATCACCGCTAGGAGCTGAACTTTATGCACCCGGCATAGATTTTTCAACCTTTTAAGAGCCATTGCATTTGCCACCCCCAATATTCTAACATAGAATGTTAAACATTAGAGGGGGCAAGGAGTTTACCGGATTTAATGGAAGTGACCGATCGCAAGACACGATCCGTCGGCTCTGGTAGTCGTTTGATCCGTTTTCGAACGACCTTCGGCAAGACAGCCTTCCCGTTCTCTCTGGCTTCTTCAGCTTCCGCCTCATCCGCCCAGTTGTGGATCTTCCCTTCCTCTTCACTCTCTTCGGACTCCCCTTCATCTATATCCTCAGCTACAGTAACATCTTTAGGGTTTCCTCCCGTTTCATTCGGGAGGTCAATCTCCCCCCTTCTTCAGTTGGCTCCCTACCTGGATCCATCCCATCCGAGTCATTATGTGGCGCTTGCTCCAGAGCAGCCTCATCTCCTTTGGTGGCCTCTGTCCCATCATCCCCAGGGACCAATGCAACATCAGTCAGTGGTTGGGAGTCATTCGCCGGGCATTGCTGTTGTGTAGCACCCGAAATTGGGTCTTGAGTACTTGGCTCACCAATGACTTCTCTCTGAAGAATGTGTGTAACAACTGGTGCGTTTTTCTTCTGGAATCTGGGCGCAGGCTCAACTTCTTTACCCTTATCCTTCTGTTTGATCTTGCAAGTATCAATTAAATGCCCTTGATGGCGGCAATGAGCGCAATAAAGAGGAGTAAATTCATACTCAATTAGCTGCCAAAAACTGCTACTGGGCAGATTAATTCTCAATCGAGTCTGAAGTGGCTTAGAAGCATCAATCTCCATGAATATTCTGGCCATACTTGGATGTGATAGTTCCGCCGTCGCTTTCTCAATTTTCAGTGGGTGTCCAAAGACCGAAGTAATTGCAAAAAGAGCATCTTTCGTATAGAGATGATGTGGAAGGTTCGAAAGAGTAACCCAAACAGGTATTTTCGGTGATTCATGATTTGGCGAGAAGTTTGGATCCCATTTGAACACCCTCATTGGAGCACGAGCAATGTACCATAATTCTTTAGATCTGAGTCGAAGAAAATCAGATTCAGTTGAAGGCCTGATGAGGACATGTTTCTCGTCGATAACTCCTGCCTTTATAGAGCCGGAGAACTCAAATCCAGATAGCGCCTCTCGAATCATCTCGATCGGCGGTCGTGTATGTGAAAACTTCCCCACTAAAGCAAACTTTAGCGGATCTGACAGAACGATTTCTTCCTCTACCGAGAAGGAGATGGAAGGAGCACCTTTGAATGATGTGATCTTGCGAGGAGGAAGTGTTGAGGCCACCACAGGCGGCCCCATCACCGCCTCAGCGAAGGACTTGGCGGCCATAAACCCAAAACTAATCAAGCAGAAGGACCACCGACCGACTGGTTCAGATGGCCCAGGGAGACGCCGGCCCGGCCAAAGGCCACGCCGGTGTCGGTGGACATAGATCTAGGGTTTTTCTAGGGCGGCAGCGCAAGGCTCCACAATCTTCTCTCATATATATATATATATATATATATATATATATATATCACAAATATTCCTACTGTTGCTGTCATGGGCTGGGCATATACTATGTTTGTACCAAAGTTCCAAAAGGGAACAGAACACTATAGATGGTATCTTAGGTCTACTGATACAAAGAGACTGCTCTAACATGTGAGCTGCCACCACACCCAATATCTGACACTAAACCATGGCCTAATCCCCTGCTACCTACAGGGTTCATGCCCACTGCCAATGGCCTGCCTTCATAACTCATGGTCTTACCTAAACTCTAAGCCATTTCTCTCTATAATTCTCTAACTGATACCACCCACAAGTCTCTAAACTCCTTGAGCTAAATGGCCAATAGCCCAATGCAAAGGGCCAAAACATACCTTGCTGTCTACTTTTGTGGCATTGCAAAGCCAATCAAACTATGTAAGGTAATGCAGAGCAAGGCCCTTGCCTGCCCAAAACCCAACTGAACTCACCTCTACTGAACTAACATCTAGACTTAGGTACTACACTAACATATCCTATGATACATGCACATCTAACACCCAATCCTAGACAAAGGAAGTAATGGGCTGAAGTTTACCAATGGATGTGTGTCAATGCTCAAAGGGGCAGGACATAAGGCAGATAATGTGCACTTGCTACTCAAGGAGAAGGTTTGATTGAACCAAAATATAACATATACTAGGACTGAACTCTAGAGCCCACATGCATACTGAACTCTAATGGAGTACAAGATAGGTACATATTGGAGCTCAACTACATCATGAAGGCCGGGCAGGGCATCTAAGGAAACAACTTGAACATTCAGTTGGATAGAACATGGAATAGGAAGAAGGTCTGGACATGAGGTGCATGAATGTTAAAGTGCAGTAGTGCAATTTGGTTTGCAGTATATGTATATATGAAGTGCAGGACATGTAATGGCTTAGTCTAGTATGCAGTAAAAAGCAAATGAAGGTAGGAAATGTTCTGTGGCAGCGTATTATGTGCAGGGCATCTGTGAAGGGTTTGCAGTCAAATGTATTCAATGGCTTATTCAAGATGCAGGACAGTTATGAATGAAATAAAGTGAACATGTGAGGATGCAAGAGGTAATGTGTAGTGCAGTATGCTAATTGAGAGTGCAGCACAAGAATGGGTGTGCAGGACATGCATTATCTGCTACCAAGAGGGACTGAACTTCTATATTCTAATGATTGAACCAATTAGTGATCTGGGGTTGAACAATTTGGACGCCAAGCCCCTCTCAACACTTCACCTTATCTGAACATAAGTCATAGAGAGGATTGCTACAGCCTTCTAAAGTCTGAACTAAATGGTTTAGCACATAGAGAATGTAGGGGACTGACTGTGGAGTATGTATATGATGGATACATCAAGGTGAAAGGATTTTAGCTTGATGCAGTGAACTTGGTAGGGATGCAGCAGAGAATTGAATGCTAAGCTAACAAGGCAAACTCGAAACAAGTACTGCTACACATGCTAAGGACTTGAATATATTGCAATGGACTGCTCAAGAGAGAAAAAAGGGTCTGAACACAGAGATACATCTCCAATTTTAGGGAAATGGACACCACAACATGTAGGACAATATAAACTTGGTCTGAACCTAAACTAAGGCTGCTCAAATGAACCTACGGGACTGCACAAGTAATATGGACAGAACAACATGGTCTGCACACAGTATACAGGACAGGGCAATACAAAAACCACCTTCCAAACCATGTTTGATCTATCAAATAGATCCCGAACCTCAAGATAATTCTAACATAACTAACACAACATATTATCAACATAAACCCTAGGTTAAATATGAATTTTAAGAATCAAAAGTCCTAAGAGTCATTTCATCGAACATTTGGTGTGCGTATCCGATACTCTCGTGATACGCACATCAAACGAATCCAAAATTAACCCAACTCCTTCCTAATGCAAGAGGGACCCTAAATGAATGCATCTATATCAAGGAAATAGAAATTTGAAGGGTTTAGAGGGCTCTTACCATTTGAGAGATGGATTCTCAATGAAAGCTTCTAGATCTAGATCTCCACCAAGTTCCAATGGTCAAATTACTCCAAATGCTCCCAAGCTAGGCAATAGAGGTTTCCTCTCTCCAAGGAGAAGAGATTACAATTCGTTTGGAGAAATTTGGACTCAATTTGGATGCTAGAGGCAAATTGGGGAATAACACAAATTAGGGTTAGGGTTTGCAATGAATGAGGGAAGAAGGAGGCTTGTTAGCTATTAATAGCAAAGGAGAAGGGGTCTTGTGGCCGGACAAGGCTGTCCTTAGGGTTTGGTTTTGGTTACAAGGTCTAAAAAGGTTTCCTATTTGTCAATTTAAGGCCCCTTAAGGGAAGGCTCTATATAGCTCCATGTTTTAAGTCAAAGTGTAGTTCCTAATGTCATTCTAGCTAGATTAGATTCTAACTTAGGTTGTCTAATCTCTCTAACCCTCTAACTAAGCCTCCATGAACATCATTAGCATCTAGGTTAGGTCAAAACTAGGTTAGTCTCTAATAAAATAATTAGCACTATAATAATCATCCAAAATTCATTTTCATCAAATAAGTCAAAAATGACCAAAATATCCCTAGGCTAAAAAGTTACAAATAATCATCCTAATCACATGGCTAGGCCTCCTTGGTCATGGTTAGTCTCTAGGTCATGCAGTATCTAGGGTTTCACTAGCAGCACATCAAAATCACAAGTCATGAATTAAAACAGTTTTAAATTGATTAAAAATCACCATAAGTCATAATGTGAAATAAATATCAATAAATAAATGATTATAATTACAAAAGTTTAAATTATCCTCATTTGGAAAACTGGGTGTTACAAGCTATGCGGCCAGCACTATGCAGCCATGCGGGCAGTACAATATGGCACTATGCAGCCATACGGACTGGCACTCTATGGCACTATGCAGCCATGCGGTCAGCACTATTTATCGTCCCTGCCAGAATCAGGACATATGAACATAGAAGATGTCCAAATCTTACTTTGGCCATAACTTCCTCAAAACAAGTCAAAATCTAACTTTTCAAAGGTCCATTTTGGATAAAATCAAATTCTCTACAACATAGAACAATCAAAACTTGAAAATAATGAAGTTTGGTAGATCAAAATCCAAGAAAACCGAAAAGTCTACAAACTTAGATCTACAAAAATTCATCCGTTCAAACCAAAAACTCTAAGTTCTAAAGATGCTGAAAATCATGTAGAGAAGAAGATAGAACAATAAAATGAAAGATCCATCATGAAGCAAGTTGCACTTGCCAAAGCTCTCTAGGTTGGTGGGAGAGTAATGGAGAAGAAGGAGAAGAAATAAATAGAAGTAATGAAGAGAGAGAAAGAGGTGGTTGGGTTTTATAAAGAGAGGGGGTGGTTCAACATGTTGAACCAACCATAAAAATAAACCAAACCAGGCCATCCAAAGCAAGTCAAGTTGGACCAACCCAACCCAAGGTCAACTTTAGCCAAGATACATCAAGGCAAGCAATAAAGAAATACGGAAATATAGTAAACAAAATACGGGTCGAAATCCGTATACATACACTGAAAATACGTATAATAGAAAAATAGAGTGACAACTCTACCTACCTTAAAAGAAATCCGTCTTCAAAATTTAATCAAGAGGCTAGAGATGTCAGGACAAGCTATACTAAAGCACAAGCCATCTACAACTAGCAACCAATCAAGCAATCATTCATGCAAGCAAGAAATTTAAAAGCATAAGGCATAAGAAAGACATTATACCTTATGAGGCAAACAGATGTGGATATCGCGAGCGGATATCATCCTCACGCTCCCATGTTGACTCACCTAAAGAGTGGTAACCCCAAGCAACACGGACTAGACTAATAGTCTTGTTCTTGAGTACCTTCTCTCTTCGGTCCAATATGGATACGGGACTTTTCTCATACGAAAGGTTGGTTCCAACAACAAATTTTGAATGATCAAGGACATGGCTCGGACCCAGGATATACCATCGTAATTGAGATACATGGAACACGTTATATACCTCATGTAACAATGATGGAAGAGCGAAGCGATAGGACACATCACCTACTCGCTCGAGAATGTCAAACGGCCCTATATATCTAGGACTAAGCTTTCCCGGTATGCCGAATCGAATGACGCCATGGGTAGACAAGATCCGAAGGAACACGTGGTTGCCAACTGAAAACTCAAGGGGACGCCGATGAGAATCGGCCCAATGGCGCTAGCGATCTTGGGCAACTCAAAGATGATCTCTGACTTGTCTAACCACCTAGATTGTCTGCGTAATCATCTCTGGACCAAGTATCTTCCTTTTACCTATATCATTCCAGGCTAACGGAGATCTGTACTTCCTTCCATACAGTGCTTCAAAGGGTGCCATCTGGATACTGTCCTGAAAACTGTTGTTATAGAAGAACTCCATTAGGTGCAGGTGTTCTTCCTACGAACCACCGAAGTCCAACATATAAGATCGCAACATATCTTCAAAAGTCTAAATCGTGCGTTCTGACTGACCATCTGTCTGCGGATGATATGCTGAACTGAACTTGAGACGTGTTTCCAAACTCTTTTGAAGACTTCACCAAAAGTGCGATATGAATCTTGAATTTCTGTCTGATATGATACTAACTGGCACTCCATACAATCTGATAATCTGCCTGAGGTACATCTCTGCTAGCTGATCCGTCAACTGACCAACTCTGGATGGGAGAAAATGAGCTACCTTCTTGAGATAATCGACAATAACCCATATAGCATCCCTGCCAGCCGGGAATTTAGGTAACCCAGTTACAAAGTCCATGGTTATATGCTCCCACTTCCACTCTGGGATGGATAAAGGTTTAAGAAGTCCAGCTGGTCTCTGATGTTCAGCTTTAACTTGTTGGCAAACTAAACATCGGGAGACAAACCAGACTATCTCCCTCTTCATGCTATTTCACCAGAAATATTGACGGATGTCTCGGTACATCTTTGTGCCACTGGAATGAATTGAATACTGAGAACTGTGAGCCTCTGCCATGATCTCATGTCTGATATCACCACTGGGTATAGAAATATGCCTTCCATATCGGAGAGTACCATCTTCGTGAATACATAACTCTGTTCTTCGTCCTGCTTCACACTCTACTCCGACCCGCTGAAGCTTGGAATCTGCTGATTGTGCCATCTTGATCCTTTCAACTATGCTGGACTGAACTTGCATGCTGGCCATCAATGCTACATTGGTAGGGAGAACTATCTCTATCCCCATCTTCTGAAGATCGGCTAACAATTCTGGTTGCGCTGTTAGGAAATAAACTCCAGCTCTTCTGCTCAATGCATATGCTACTACGTTGGCCTTCCCAGAATGATACTGCAGGTTGATGTCATAATCCACCAGTAGCTTTATCCATCTTCGTTGACGCATATTAAGATCCTTCTGAGTAAACACATACTTAAGACTCTAGTGGTCGGTGAAAATCTCCACCCGATCTCCATATAAATAATGCCTCCAAAGCTTCAATACAAAAACTAATGCTGCTAACTCCAAGTCATGGGTAGGACATTTCCTCTCATGGTCACGAAGTTGGCGTGACACAAAAGCTACTACCTTACCATGTTGCATCAATACGCATCCCAATTCTCTGTCTGAAGCATCACAATAAATTAAAAATCCTCCAGTCCCATCTGGAAGAGTGAGAATGGGGGTCGTCATTAATCCTTGCTTCAACTTCTCAAATGAACTCTGACACTCTGCTGTCCAAGCAAACTGCACATCCTTACGGGTCAATTGAGTCAAGGGCGCTGAAATCCTAGTAAAGTCTGATACGAATTGTCGGTAATAGCCCGACAATCCTAGAAAACTGCAAACCTCTGCGATAGTGCTGGGAACTGGACATGTCTCTATAGCCATTATCTTCTGGAGGTCAACTTTCACTCCACCTCTGGTGATGATATAACCTAAGTACGAAATGTGATTAAGCCAAAACTCGCACTTACTGAACTTTGCGTACAACTGGTGTTCCTTGAGAATCTGAAGAACTATACGAAGATGTTGCTCATGCTCCGTCTTACTCTTGCTATAGACTAAGATGTCGCTATAAACACTACCATGAACTGGTCCATCGAAGATAGCTGGTCAACTACGTCCTGGAAATCACTCATCGTCGAACTTGACTCCCATCGAAGATAGCTGGTCAACCACACCCTGAAAATCACTCAAGGGATCTCTAATAGACACCCTATCTTTGTACCGCAGATCCATCATAGCCCGGATTAGGACCAACTTGTTTACCCCTATCTTCTTCGCGTACAAAGATTCCAGCTTATCCCATAACGTCTTCACGTGCTCAATATTGGCAACGTGGTTGTACACGTTCTCGTCAACGAACTGCCTGATATATCTTGTAGTGCCCCGTCCCGCAAAGTCAATCAGAGGAATTGAAATGCCAACGGCGTTCAGTCTTAGCCTTGCAACGGCTGCTCGAAGGCTCGCTCGGTCGAGGCGACTCCTCGCACTGGTGGGGTAGTTTCGGTAAACTTGCCTCATCTTAGCCTTCACTTAATAATGCGCATGGTTTCCAACCTGTACAAGTAGGCTAAACAAAAAGCTACGAACGCACATAGCTAAGGGAGTAATCCCGACAGGTCAAAATATGCTAGAACTTGGAAAAGGTCCCACGGCCGTCTTAGAAGTGTGTTCAGCGTGCTTTCAAATGACACTCGATCCTTCATTCCCGTGGCTTGGGAGAAGGTAGTTGGCTTGAGTTGCTAAGTTGCCCCGACACTCGAATAAGCCTAAGTCATAGGCGTCGCCCGCATGAATAATTGAAAAGCATGCACGGTCCCATTGTTTTGTCCCAACGTTCGAGTTAGCCTAAGTCATAGACGTCGCCTGCATGAATGCTTAATAAAGCATGCATGGTCCCATTGTGCAAGGCTTGGCATAGCCTTCGCATGTCCCGCACGGCTTGGTTATAGCCTTCGTATGTCCCGCACGGCTTGGCATAGCCTTCGCATGTCTCGTTGGTTAAGTCGTCTTGTACGGCTTGTTGGCTTAAGTCTAGGCACGAACTTGGTTGTTCAAGTCGACCCCGTGCATGACACGTTCCCTCGGTGCGTAGCTCGGCATAGCCCTTGCTCGTCGAGTCGTTGCCCGAATATGTTAGACAAGTATTGTGCTGGGCTATCGAAGCCATTCCTAACACTGTCCCGCTCTATCTGCGATTGTCAAGTCGCGTAGTCCCTTGAGAACAAGGCTCGTCGTGTAAAGTATATGACTTGAGCGATAGCGTCGCCTATAGAACCAGGTCTGTCTAAGGCACGAGCTACGGTGGATCTAGTAAAGAGTATGCCACGATAAAAGGAAGTCTATGTGACTTATTGTCGCCGAGATCGGTCCCGCTACTTGGGAGTCTCGCTAAAAGTCTTGATAAGGAAGTGCACGAGATCGGTCCCGCTACTTGGGAGTCTCGATAGAAAGAAGAAAAGCATGGTCATGTTAAGGAAGGATTGGTAGATCGAGTTGAGTCTTGCATGGTCATTGGACAACTTGTCGACAAGGTGAAGTTTCCTCGAACGGTTGCCTAGGCCAAGGGACCGATTCGGCCCGGGAGGAACGAGGCGGCTCACGATAGGATGCTGGATAACCGCATGGAAGATACAAAGCACCTCCGGGCTAGCTACCCGTAGAGGGACGAGCCGAGATCTCGAGCCGAGTCTATGATATCTTGACATTGCTAGTGACCACCTCATGTAGATAGGTCGGCAAGAGCGACAATCCGCGTGTTTGCCTTTGGATAGCGTCAAGTACTAGCACGACGTCGGTCGAATCATGAGACAGTCTAGCACGACATGTATCAAGTCAGTAAGATGTAATCCTGTTAGTGCTAGCCTTGTATCAGCACGAAAGGATGAGTTATAGCTTATGTCAGCAAGACACGTGCTTCGACACAAAGTATTGGCTTTTGCATATAAATATTAGCATTCGCGTATTGGCTTTCGCGTATCAAGTATTGGCTTTCGCGTATCAATATTGGCATTCGCGTATCGGTATTCGTGTATCGGCAATCGTGTATCGGCAGTGTTGGCCTAAGTTTGCATAAGTTAGGTCTAGTGCCATCACTTTAAGACGAAAAGACTGTAATGTAAAAGTTGGCTAAGTCAGAGAGTCGTTAGGCACGACCTGTACAAGTCGTTCCCCCTTGACGTCGCTAGCACAAGAATTGGTCTAGAGGCACGCGAAAGTATTAAAAGTCTTGGCACGGCTGAGTTCGCATAAGTTGCTCATCGGCGAAGCGCTATCTCGAATAAGTTGAACTCACGAATAGAATACGGCACGACCCTACCGTCCCGAGTTAAAGTTTGATCAAGTACCTAGGCGATGAGGCACTGCCTCGATCGAAATACACGTTGACATGATAGCACGACTATGTCGTCGCATAACAAGTTGGTTAGACGTCAAGTCTTAAAATTGAAGGCAAGACTAGAAAGACAATCGTAAAGGGACTTGTAAGCTGCACAAAGTAAATGAACGTGTCGGTTTTGTATAGGTGGGCGAGGATCTCACTCCACCAGTACAGTTGAGTACTGACACCCACACAGTGTTCATGTGCAGGCACAGGTAGAAGCTCGTGGCGCGGGGCTCGCTTGAATGCATCGAGGCACGGAGTTCCTTGGCGATTCAAAGCGTGCAACCGCATGGATTGAAGACTTATACAGGACATAATGTATGGACATCGCCTTCCGAAGCTTCCGATGGCTCAAGCATTGTAATCGAGAGATGAGAGAGAGCAGAGTGACTTGTAAATGAGAGAAAAGTGAGCACGAGAGACTTGTAATTTGGCCTTGCATCCACAAATGTAATCTTGTATTCAATATTAATAAAGAGCTTCTTTTGAATGATTTGTGTTTATGTGTGCTTGTTCTAAATTTCTGCTGCATGTTTCAATATTTTTGCTTGGGACTTCTATACGACGATCCCGTCGCCGTCGATGTAATCGGCCGTTATGAAACTGCCTTACACGAGTGCAATCTAGGCTCGTGCGGCATCACGCCTTAGCAAGGACGATGGCTCCTACGGGAGCGGGGCATGACATAATGGTATCAGAGCACGGCTTTACGTCCTTGGACTTCACGTCGAATTTCCCAGTTTTAAAAGCTCGTCGTTGGAAAAAGAAGTGTGCGCTCTCTCTCGAATGTCCCTCAGCATGTCCATACAATAAGTCTAAATATTTTCAAAAGCTCATTCAAGTGTTCAATCAAACGCATCGATAGGCATCGGCCTATGTGCCGAACGGTGTTAAACTTGTCTTGAATGAAAACTCATGCTAAGTTAGCAAAGTCGCATGCGTGCCCAAATAGTCCTACGTCGACATTAGCAAGTGAGCGTGCAAACTTGAATATAGTCCGCACGGGATGGTTATGCGGCACAACTTAGTCCGCGTGTCGCACACCTCGACCTTTTGGTACGAACGAGTTGCGAGCGATATCAAGTACCGCTCGGTCGGGAACGAAGCTACACTTAGAGTGTCTATCGATAGGAACGCTATCGAGTTAATGCTTAGGCATACATGGAAGATTGATATGGATTTTGAGGAATAGTGCAGACAACTTAGTACGTCGAGATGATGCGAGCGATTATGTTAGAGATTCGTCGAACGAATCGGAAGGATGTCTTAGAGAATGATGCGAACGTGATTGAGGACTAGATCGGATGGCTCGAATCCGAGTGGTGTATGGTTTGTCTTGGAAATCATTTAAACAAATATTGAGGATTACGAGTATGTCGATGAGGCGATAAGATCGTACAAAGCCTTAGAACGCGTCACATTTAGTTGGTCGTGACTTTGAATGTCCCGAACGGGCATCTTGTTCGTACAACTTGTGAATAGGCAACGCAAGTTAGAAAATGATATCGAATCACGCTCGGAACGATGAATGAAAATGAATGTCTCCATCGAAGAAACTTAGAGGATCGTGCTTATGATTTCGGATTTTGATCGAATGGAATTGTGGTATATCCAGTTCGGACAATAGCATCAGTCGCACGACTCAAAATTAGTTGCAAAGAAAAATCATCAGGTTACGCATATCGTCGATGGTATTGAGACGTATCAAAGATCGATGTACGATAACTTGGGGGTACTCTGACTCGGCGAATAACGATCGTACAAATGTCATTGTTCCGATGGATGCTATACTCGGGATGTTGAAATTTATCGAAGAAAATATAAACATGGCTCGAGGATTTTCTAGTTGAATGAATGACGGTTGGACTATCGAATTGAGATTTTGACTTAGATGAAAATGATATGTTTGGAATTGCTTCGTCGATAACCACAACGTTGACATTTTTTTCTTATGCGAGCACAACTCCAGTCTCGCACATGTGTCGCGCCGATTAGGGCGATCACTCTGCATGAGCGCTGGTATGGTGATTCATACAGCGGGGGTGATCAAACGTGCATGGCGTGGCAATTTGTGTGTTTGACTTGTGGTTTGACGCGAAGGTGGACTCGAGAATGACTTAACGTGCATGATGATCGAATTTGAGGATTGCGTAGGTCCAATCTGCGTATCGAAAATGAATTAGTCTAGACTCAAACAAGAGTTACGCCCCGATGAGAATGATTATTCCGCGGAAACGTTGCATGGTGATTCATGAACCATCGTGGATAATCGGACTCGCGTGAGATTAGGGCGCAACGTATTGTCGAGCTAGATGACCTCATAATCGAATGCACGAATTGGTTAGAGTTGGTGATTTGAATGGATTCGAATACGCGCAACGAATGCATTGATGCGAATAGGTGATCGTGCTCGATGTTTAGAAATATGAGTGACGCGAGCTCGGGTAGAAAACCCCGTACTACCGACTATGGTTTGACCCTTGGATTGGGGTCAGTGTTGGCATTATTGTTGGGGAACTATGATTCCAATCCTGACATTGATTTAGCCTCGAAAAGATGGCCTAGCGGTTAGGCGAGATGCCCTATTTCAAGGGTTAGCAATCGAAAGATTGATCTTGAGGATTGGCATGGGTGGATAGTGTGAATCACGAATATAGGAATACCTCTCACGAGATTCGGCTGACATGCATATATTTCAGGGACGTTTGAGTATGTGCACGATGCGACTCGAGTGAGAATGACGAATTCTCTATCATACGGCTTGGCTGAATGCTTGTATTTTGGGGACGTCTGGAATGCGTGCACGATCCAACCAAGCGATACGATGAATTCAAATGAGACTTGGAGAATAGAAGAGTGTCGAGAACTTGAAATCGTGTTAAGAAAAAGAATGATAATAGTGTGAGCGTGGCTCGGAATCGAGGAAACGCGTAGAAAAAGTGTATACAATAAGTTCTGGCGTGCCCCGTACGACCGTTATTGTTCCGTATCTAGGAACGATTAAGTCTTGGCCATACAAATGGTAGGATGGCTTGCCTTCAGGAAAGTCTCGAGGACGAGACTTGTTTTGAGTGGTGTATGATGTAGTGCCCCATCCCGCAAAGTCAATCGGAGGAATCGAAACGCCAACGGCGTTCGGTCTTAGCCTTGCAACGGCTGCTCGAAGGCTCGCTCGGTCGAGGCGACTCCTCGCACAGGTAGGGTAGTTTCGGTGAACTTGCCGCATCTTAGCCTTCACTTAATAACGTGCATAGTTTCCAACTTGCACAAGTAGGCTAAACCAAAAGCTACGAACGCACATAGCTAAGAGAGTAATCTCGACGGGTCAAAATATGCTAGAACTTAGAAAAGTCCTACGGCCGTCTTAGAAGTGTGTTCAGCGTGCTTTCAAATGACCCTTGATCCTTCGTTCCCGTGGCTTAGGAGAAGGAAGTTGGCTTGAGTTGCTAAGTTGCCCCGACACTCGAATAAGCCTAAGTCAAAGGCGTCGCCCACTTGAATACTTGAAAAGCATGCACGGTCCCGTTGTTTTGTCCCAACGTTCGAGTTAGCCTAAGTCATAGGCGTCGCCTGCATGAATACTTAATAAAGCATGCACGGTCCCGTTGTGCAAGGCTTGGCAGAGCCTTCGCATGTCTCGCACGGCTTGGTTATAGCCTTCGCATGTCCTGTGAGCACCCTAAATTTTGGGTTGATTTTTTTTTATTTTATTTTAATTTTCTGATTGGGGGTAATTTTGAAATTTTGTGTTTATATTATTTTAATAATGATATTTAATTCATGATATGATTTTTGGTGATTTTAAATCATTTTAACATTATTTAAATTAATGACTTGTGGTTTTGACGTTTTGCTAGTGAAACCTAGAGACTGTTTGACCTAGAGCCTAACCATGTGATTATGATATTTTAATGTCATTTTTGGCCTAAGGATATTTTTGCATTTGACCTCTTTGAATTATTTTGATATTATTTTATTATTTATGATATTGTTTTGGGGTTATTTGAGTCGGGTTCGAATTTCAACTCAATCCGACTTGAAATGGGGACCCGGGGGTAGTTTGACTCTAGTGGGACCCACACACTAGTTAGGCATAGCCCACATGATATTAATTTTAGTCCACATGATAGAAATATTTTAGTTAGAGGTTAGACTAATTATTATGGATAAGGTTAGTGTGATTAGAGACTTTAGAATGACTAATTTAGCCCCAACCAATTAGCCCTTTTCTAATACTCATAGAATAGGTTAGTAGGGGCTTTTGGACTTTTCCTAATAGGATAAAACCACCTTTATGGCCAGCCACAATAAGGATAGGGTTGAGCCTCCCATTTGTCATTATCCATCTATTTTTCTCTCTCTTGTTCTTCCCCAAATTCCTAGAGAGCAATCCCTAGCAATTTCTCCACCAAATCCTTCCATTTTACCACCAAATCTTCTTCTTTCCTTCTCCAATCTAGTCAAGGAAGAAGCTACCCAAGTTTGGGAGGATTCGGAGCTCGTTCGTGTCCTTTTGGAATCTCTACGTGTCGGTGTCGCTCCGGGAAGGTTTTTCTTCGATTCGATCTACCGGGAGGTATATATCCCTTCTTCTTTTTATTTCCTCATGCATATAGGTCTATTTTGAACCCATAGGAATGACCCCCATGGTTGTATCTCCATTTGTGTCTATTTTGTGTCCATTTGGAGGTCATAGGAGTGTCCTTTGTGTTGTGGATGTGTTCATGTTACATATATAGATTTATATATATATATATTGTAATGAGAGTGTATCTATATTTATATATGTAATAAATGGTTCATGATGATTATATAATCAAGTTTGTGAGTGTGGTTCCTCATATTATTATTGCAATTATTGTTGTGGATAATTAGGATATATATTGTGTATTCTTTTGGCTCAAACTATCTAAATCCGTCATGATTTTTATCCACGTTTTTAATTTCAGCCCTAACTTAGAAATGTCATAACTTCTAGCTCAAAGCTCGGTTTAATCTTCCATTTTTTTTAAAAGAAGCGTATTGAAGTTAGCTTTCCAAAAATATATATTAATAGGCCTAATTATTTCTGTAACTTTCTAGAGAATTATTTGAGTGTCAGCTGTACGAAAAACAAACGCGTTCTCGGTGTTTTCGCGATTTCGGGAGTTTCCGGAAACGAAAACACGATCCGTTTAAAGTTTCGGAAAGCTAACACATAGATCTATAACATACTTTAATCATAGAGTTTAGTTCATGCTGAGATGGTACAGTATTCATTATTAGTAGGAGTTACTATTCGCCATATGCATTTTGTGCACCCTTGTGTGTAATATAATGTTCTATTTGATTTTAACCCATGTTAATGTATATACATTATGTAACTAAATAGAGAATGCAAGTATGAGTAAATATTTAAATAAATGATATATGAGGTGTAAGTATCCTATCTAATGTAAGCATGTATAAGTATGGCTTGTAATGAATATGTAGGTTCCATAGTATGTAATGTATGGTGCATATAGTAGTGCAAGAGAATAAATGAATGATGAATGAATGCAAGCATAAATGTAATGTAATAATAGATGTAATATATGCAATATACAAGTTAATGAGATGTAATGTTCTATTTAACACAAATCCTATATTACCTCATGTACCCCCTTACACTATGTTGACACTATCACACTTGACACATTGTTCACTTACACTTTGACACCCTTTGATATGTATACACTATGTATGCCCATTTAACCCTCACTTGCCCCTTTGCCATGTTCACATACACACACATAGCCTCTTAAATAAGTATTTATGAATATAGTTAACTAAGCTATGTATGTATATTATATATATGTTAGAATATTGTATTGTAATATATAAGTTTATATAACCATTTGAAATGCCATAATTATAGACCTAATGTTGAATACTAATATATGCATGTTTATATATGTGTAGACATATATAGCTTAAAGTAATAGATTATCTAGTGTATATCCAATGTGAATTCTTGCCTATTTGAGTATTGAATAATTGCATGCTATATAGAGTTGGGTGTATGTTGGCTTGTATAGCCTTGTATTGATGTGTGCTTGCTAGAATAGTCTTGGTTAGGCCTAGTAAGACTTACTGGGTTAGGACATGACCTAGTTGACCTAGTTTGACTAGTACAGTTGACCAGAGTTGACCAAGGGTTGACTTTAGCCTAGTTTGACCTAGATTCATGTAGAATGCATTGTAGTACTTTATATTACCCTTCTGGACATGTTGTGACTTGTGCTATTCTAATTAGGAGCCAGACACCTCTCTTCGGACAGTATATTTACTTTGGACATTCAGACATCAGACGAGTACATTCTCTGACCGTTTCATACTTGTATGGATTTACATTCTTGCTCTAGATTACTGTACTTGATGCTGACACGACTGTTATCACGGATTGGTACTATATGGATCTTCTTTTGAGATGTTATCTCCTTGTATTCACTAAATACATATTGTGACGTGCGTTTTACTTCCATATTGTATTTATTGAATACCCATATCCTTGTATACTCATTGTGCATATTGTACTCTCATTATCACATGAGCCCCAGGGATAGACCATTGTACACTATTGTATAATATTGTACATCCATTGTATAACATTGTACACTATTGTATAAGATAACGTAACTGGAGTAGATCCTTGTGTATTGATTGGAAAGGGGGAGTAGAATTGGTTATGTACTCAAATCCTATTGTACAATATTGTATAACTATTGTATATGTCTATTGTACACCCACGTACAATGGAGTTACCATTGCATTTTTCTAGCCCGTTTACATAACCAGATTGTACTCTAAATCACATGTTCCTTACAGTTCTTACTTATTTAGATATTTCTTGTTATTAAATCTCTACTGTTTTCTATACATTCTTCTTTCAGCATTTCATGTACTTTACTCTATTGCATGCTTTATATTTTCTAACTCGATATGAACTGCGTGAGATGTTTTGTGCTCGCTCCCGTCCTGACTGGACCTGTTGATAAATTTTACAGATAGCCTGGAGGTGCCTGCTAGCCTAGAGGAGACACATTAGAGGTTGTTAGGTAGTTATTTCATTTTGTCTGGAGTTGTATTTTACTTTGTGGAATACTGTATTGAGTTTTGAGATGTATTTATGGGTTTATGTATCATAGACACTTAGACTTCTATCTCCTGTATCTCTTTTGGATTTTATGTTTTATCTATCTTTATCATGCTCTACCTTAGATGTGATTGAGACTGTATCTGCTATGTCATCCCCATTCGGGGAGTATAAACTGTTTAGTCTTATACTGTTATATGCATTGAGACCTAGGACAGCGTTCTACCGCCGACACTGCGGCGTAGGCTGGGCGTTGTTACGTACTCGTACCCTCACGGTGGGTGCGAGTCGTGACACGTTTTTAGTGGTGGCCCATGCAGGTCGAGTTTATGTAGTGGTATTCGAACTTGAGTACCACTACAGCCTGCAGTAGGAATAGGATATATCTTGAAGATACTCAATCACAATTAGGATCCCTTGAGAGATTCTTGGGACGACCCTTGAGAATCTTGTTTAACTCCGATTTGAAAATTCTTTTTTTTCTTGATTTGATTTATCTTTACTTTCTGCTATTGAATTTGATTTTGATGGATTATTATTGAATTTGAGTTTGTATTTATTGATTTTGATGAAGATTGTTGAAATTTGAATCTTGATGTTAGCTATAGCATCCGAGTTTGTAGTTATATGATTTGAAGGATTTTGTTCATTTCTGAATTTTGATGTTCGTTGATAAATTTAATTTTTTTTGGTATTTATTGTTGATTTAATTTAATTTTTGGCAAGATGAAATTATATGGGCTAGGTCACCTAAGTTATGGAAATCTTGTCTTCTATAGTCACATTAGCCAGCATGGTGAGGACATATAGTCTGATTTTGGATATATTTCTCGGGTGTGGAAATTTAAGATTTTCGTAGCCAAGCTAGCGGCATCGCGAAAATGTTAAATACCATGATTCTAGAGGTATGTGCATAAGTCAAGGACTCTGTGATTATCGTAGCCTTGCTCACTAGTATGACGAGAATTTAGAGTACCATAATTTTGGATAGACGCATATGATTATCAGATTGTACCTTAAATGTTTTCGAACATATTTTTGCTACTTTTGTTTCAGTCATTCAAAAAAAAGAGAAGGAATTATTGTTGTTTTGTTTTGTTTTGTTTTGTTTCTCATTGTTTACTTAGGATGTAGCTTTAGCTATTTTTATAAACCTTGTGTAACTTCTTACAAAAATTTATTTCTTTTTAATACAATAAACCAATAATTTTGCTAGGCCTTATTTTGGATTTGGTATTATAATTCTTGTTTCAAAAAAATGGGTCCCTCTTTTAAATAGATAAGCAGAACAGATTCTATTATCATTCTTTTCCTGCCAATATTTTTACTACCATCATTCCTTGTCTTATATACCTGTCCTGATTATATCATTTCCCTGTCTCATATATAATTCTGTCAGCTATACCTTGAAAACTCTTGAATCTTTATATCATTTTTATCTGAAAAATGTTGAGAAAGTGATATAAATCATCTAGTTCGGAAATGATGTAATTGGTTATCATATGATGATTTTGTAGGAATCAGAGTGTTGGATGTCAAATATGAAAAATTTTGAAATGGAGATGTGGTAAAGGTTTAAAATGAAATCGAGGGATAAATGTTATCAATTTAGAAACAATCACAGAAAGTGGGTTATGAATAATTCATGGATGTATTTCAAAACTAATGAGGATGTTTAAGGTCAACCTTGTTTTGAGAACTTAAAAATCTTTGTTATTGATTCTTGGGAACTATTACAAGGCTATGTAGAAATTTAAAGATGGAAAGGAGAATTTAATCAAATAAAATAATTATGCGAAATTGAACTAGATATTGTAAGATGGTGACTAGAGACAGAGAGAACACAAGGATTTTACGTTATAGAAATTATTTTAGATGATTGGAAGAAAATTATAGAATTCAAAAAAAATATTTGAAGGTGAACGTTGAAAAAAATATGAAGGTTGATTTATAAAAAAAGAATAAATTTTGTGTGACATAGTGGTATTGGAGTTTAGTGAATACGAGACTCGATTTAAACAAGTCCAAGGATTCCATAAACTGGATTTAGAGGTTTTGGATCTAATTTAAAACGAGGTGAAGGAATTTAAAATTTTGATTAAATGAATAAGTGTTGACTCCTAAAAAGAGGGGTATGTTTCGTGGAAAATGTTTTGGAACTTAAAGGTTTTGTCTATGGTGATTGTGGTAAAGGTTTAGATGACTGAATGTTATAAAATTTCGATGATAGTTATATAGAGGTTGATTTTCATATTGGGACTTGTGAGAAAAAAAATATGGTTTAGCAAATGATAAACTGATAGTATTAGAGAGGGATGATTTGCTGACTTCGTATGAAATCTTTTTCTGTTTTCTCTAAAAGGGGTTTTTCAATATCATTGAATCCTAGTTTTCTTAATCCGACCAAATCGACTTCGATTATCTTTTCTTATCATATTTATATCTTGGGTTGTACTTAATTGAATTAAATTTGATTGTGACCTGAATCTCTTTCTTTGTATGCTCGATCTCAGACTTTGTTGAACCTGTCCTCCATATTGCCTAAATCTTGATTTCCCCCAATTTGATCAACTTAGATCGTATCAAGACTAAATATTCTTAATACGTATTGTGATTGGAAATTTTCCATAGAATTGGCTTTCATTCCTTAACTTTGATTTTGATTTTCTTTTTTTTTCTGAACCCTTTAAAGATAATGGGTAGTTACTTTTCTTTACTTTTATGATAAGTATCAGTTTTTATATAGGATGGTAGACTGCCTTACAGTTTTGATGGTTTATTATTTTTGTAACTTTTGTTTAGCACCCTAGATTGCTTGTGTGTTTTGATACCCTATGACCGTTTTGGTTTAGCATGACTAGAATACCTAGATGAGACTTTCACTACCACCGTATGCCATGACCCTGTATGTCGTCCTTTTGATGGTATGATTTATTTAAGTTCTGAGATTTGATTGTGGGGGTTTGACCTAGAAGGATTACGAACATTTTAATTTCGAGGACGAAATTTTTATAAGGTGGGTAGGATGTGAGCACCATAAATTTTGGGTTGATTTTTTTTTTTTAATTTTCTGATTGGGGGTAATTTTGAAATTTCGTGTTTATAATTATTTTAATAATGATATTTAATTCATGATATGATTTTTGGTGATTTTAAATCATTTTAACATTATTTAAATCAATGACTTGTGGTTTTGACGTTTTGCTAGTGAAACCTAGAGACTGTTTGACCTAGAGCCTAACCATGTGATTATGATATTTTAATGTCATTTTTGGCCTAAGGATATTTTTGTATTTGACCTCTATAAATTATTTTGATATTATTTTATTATTTATGATATTGTTTTGGGGTTATTTGAGTCGGGTTCGAATTTCAACTCAATCCGACTTGAAACGGGGACCCGGGGGTAGTTTGACTCTAGTGGGACCCACACACTAGTTAGGCATGGCCCACATGATATTAATTTTAGTCCACATGATAGAAATATTTTAGTTAGAGGTTAGACTAATTATTATGGACAAGGTTAGTGTGATTAGAGACTTTAGAATGACTAATTTAGCCCCAACCAATTAGCCCTTTCCTAATACTCATAGAATAGATTAGTAGGGGCTTTTGGACTTTTCCTAATAGGACAAAACCACCTTTATGGCCAGCCACAATAAGGATAGGGTTGAGCCTCCCATTTGTCATTATCCATCTATTTTTCTCTCTCTTGTTCTTCCCCAAATTCTTAGAGAGCAATCCCTAGCAATTTCTCCACCAAATCCTTCCATTTCACCACCAAATCTTCTTCTTTCCTTCTCCATTCTAGTCAAGGAGGAAGCTACCCAAGTTTGGGAGGATTCGGAGCTCGTTCATGTCCTTTTGGAATCTCTACGTGTCGGTGTCGCTCCGGGAAGGTTTTTCTTCGATTCGATCTACCGGAAGGTATAAATCCCTTCTTCTTTTCATTTCCTCATGCATATAGGTCTATTTTGAACCCATAGGAATGACCCCCATGGTTGTATCTCCATTTGTGTCTATTTTGTGTCCATTTGGAGGTCATAGGAGTGTCCTTTGTGTTGTGGATGTGTTCATGTTACATATATAGATTTATATATATATATATTGTAATGAGAGTGTATCTATATTTATATATGTAATAAATGGTTCATGATGATTATATAATCATGTTTGTGAGTGTGGTTCCTCATATTATTATTGCTATTATTGTTGTGGATAATTAGGATATATATTGTGTATTCTTTTGGCTCAAACTATCTAAATTCGTCATGATTTTTATCCACGTTTTTAATTTCAGCCATAACTTAGAAATGTCATAACTTCTAGCTCAAAGCTCGGTTTAATCTCCCATTTTTTTTAAAAGAAGCATATTGAAGTTAGCTTTCCAAAAATATATATTAATAGGCCTAATTATTTCTGTAACTTTCTGGAGAATTATTTGAGTGTCAGCTGTACGAAAAACAAACGCGTTCTCGGTGTTTTCGCGATTCCGGGAGTTTCCGAAAACGAAAACGCGATCCGTTTAAAGTTTCGGAAAGCTAACACATAGATCTATAACATACTTTAATCATAGAGTTTAGTTCATGCTAAGATGGTACAGTATTCATTATTAGTAGGAGTTACTATTCGCCATATGCATTTTGTGCACCCTTGTGTGTAATATAATATTCTATTTGATTTTAACCCATGTTAATGTATATACATTATGTAACTAAATAGAGAATACAAGCATGAGTAAATGTTTAAATAAATAATGTATGAGGTGTAAGTATCCTATCTAATGTAAGCATGTATAAGTATGGCTTGTAATGAATATGTAGGTTCCATAGTATGTAATGTATGGTGCATATATTAGTGCAAGAGAATAAATGAATGATGAATGAATGCAAGCATGAATGTAATGTAATAATAGATGTAATGTATGCAATATACAAGTTAATGAGATATAATGTTCTATGTTAACACAAATCCTATATTATCTCATGTACCCCCTTATACTATGTTGACACTATCACACTTGACACATTGTTCACTTACACTTTGATACTCTTTGATATGTATACACTATGTATGCCCATTTAACCCTCACTTGTCCCTTTGCCATGTTCACATACACACACATAGCCTCTTAAATAAGTATTTATGAATATATTTAACTTAGCTATGTATGTATATTATATATATGTTAGCATATTGTGTTGTAATATATAAGTTTATATAACCATTTAAAATGCCAAAATTATAGACCTAATGTTGAATACTAATATATGCATGTTTATATATGTGTAGACATATATAGCTTAAAGTAATAGATTACATAGTGTATATCCAATGTGAATTCTTGCCTATTTGAGTATTGAATAATTGCATGCTATATAGAGTTGGGTGTATGTTGGCTTGTATAGCCTTGTATTGATGTGTGCTTGCTAGGATAGTCTTGGTTAGGCCTAGTAAGACTTACTGGGTTAGGACATGACCTAGTTGACCTAGTTTGACTAGTGCAGTTGACCAGAGTTGACCAAGGGTTGACTTTAGCCTAGTTTGACCTAGATTCATGTAGAATGTATTATAGTGCTTTATATTACCCTTCTGGACATGTTGTGACTTGTGCTGTTCTAATTAGGAGCCAGACACCTCTCCTCGGACAGTATATTTACTTTGGACATTCAGACATCAGACGAGTACATTCTCTGACCGTTTCATACTTGTATGGATTTACATTCTTGCTCTAGATTACTGTACTTGATGCTGACACGACTGTTATCATGGATTGGTACTATATGGATCTTCTTTTGAGATGTTATCTCCTTGTATTCACTAAATACATATTGTGACGTGCGTTTCACTTCCATATTGTATTTATTGAATATCTATATCCTTGTATACTCATTGTGCATATTGTACTCTCATTATCACATAAGCCCCAGGGATAGACCATTGTACACTATTGTATAATATTGTACATCTATTGTATAATATTGTACACTATTGTATAAGATAACGTAACTGGAGTAGATCCTTGTGTATTGATTGGGGAGGGGGAGTAGAATTGGTTATGTACTCAAATCCTATTGTACAACATTGTATAACTATTGTATATGTCTATTGTACACCTACGTACAATGGAGTTACCATTGCATTTTCCTAGCCCGTTTACATTACCAGATTGTACTCTAAATTACATGTTCCTTACAGTTCTTACTTATCATATTTAGATATTTCTTGTTATTAAATCTCTACTGTTTTCTATACATTCTTCTTTCAGCATTTTATGTACTTTACTCTATTGCATGCTTTATATTTCCTAACTCGATATGAACTGCGTGAGATGTTTTGTGCTCGCTCCCGTCCTGACTGGACTTGTTGATAAATTTTACAGATAGCCTGGAGGTGCCTGCTAGCCTAGAGGAGACACATTAGAGGTTGTTAGGTAGTTATTTCATTTTGTCTGGAGTTGTATTTTACTTTGTGGAATACTGTATTGAGTTTTGAGATGTATTTATGGGTTTATGTATCATAAACACTTAGACTTCTATCTCCTGTATCTCTTTTGGATTTCATGTTTTATCTATCTTTATCATGCTCTACCTTAGATGTGATTGAGACTGTATCTGCTATGTCACCCCCATTCGGGGAGTATAAACTGTTTAGTCTTATACTGTTATATGTATTGAGACCTAGGACAGCGTTCTACTGTCGACACTGCGGCGTAGGCTGGGCGTTGTTACGTACTCGTACCCTCACGGTGGGTGCGGGTCGTGACATGTCCCGTACGGCTTGGCATAGCCTTCGCATGTCCCGTTGGTTAAGTCGTCTTGTACGGCTTGTTGGCTTAAGTCTAGGCACGAACTTGGTTGTTCAAGTCGACCCCATGCATGACACGTTCCCTCGATACGTAGCTCGGCGTAGCCCTTGCTCGTCGAGTCGTTGCCCGAATATGTTAGACAAGTATTGTGCTTGGCTATCGAAGCCATTCCTAACACTGTTTCGCTCTATCTGCGATTGTCAAGTCGCGTAGTCCCTTGAGAACAAAGCTCATCGTGTAAAGTATATGACTTGAGCGATAGCGTCGCCTATAGAACCAGGTCTGTCTAAGGCACGAACTACGGTGGATCTAGTAAAGAGTATGCCACGATAAAAGAAAGTCCATGCGACTTGTTGTCGCCGAGATCGGTCCCGCTACTTGGGAGTCTCGCTAAAAGTCTTGATAAGGAAGTGCACGAGATCGGTCCCGCTACTTGGGAGTCTCGATAGAAAGAAGGAAAGCATAGTCATGTTAAGGAAGGATTAGTAGATCGAGTTGAGTCTTGCATGGTCATTGGACAACTTGTCGACAAGGTGAAGTTTCCTCGAATGGTTGCCTAGGCCAAGGGACCGATTCGGCCCGGGAGGAACGAGGCGGCTCACGGTAGGATGCTGGATAACCGCATTGGAGATACAAAGCGCCTCCGGGCTAGCTACCCGTAGAGGGACGAGCCGAGATCTCGAGCCGAGTCTATGATAGCTTGACATTGCTAGTGACTACCTCATGTAGATGGGTCGGCAAGAGCGGCAATCCGCGTGTTTGCCTTTGGATAGCGTCAAGTACTAGCACGACGTCGGTCGAATCATGAGACATTCTAGTACGACATGTATCAAGTCAGTAAGATGTAATCCCGTTAGTGCTAGCCTTGTATCAGCACGAAAGGATGAGTTATAGTTTATGTCAGCAAGACACGTGCTTCGGCACAAAGTATTGGCTATCGTATATAAATATTGACATTCGCGTATTGGCTTTCACGTATCAAGTATTGGCTTTCGTGTATCAATATTGGCATTCACGTATCGGCATTCGCGTATCGGCAGTGTTGGCCTAAGTTTGCATAAGTTAGGTCTAGTGCCATCACTTTAAGTCGAAAGGACCGTAATATAAAAGTTGTCTAAGTCAGGGAGTCGTTAGGCACGACCTGCACAAGTTGTTCCCCCTTGATGTCGCTAGCACGAGAATTGGTCTAGAGGCACGCGAAAGTATTAAAAGTCTTGGCATGGTCGAGTTCGCATAAGTTGCTCATCGACGAAGCGCTATCTCGAATAAGTTGAACTCACGAATAGAATACGGCATGACCCTGCCATCCCGAGTTGAAGTTTGGTCAAGTACCTAGGCGATGAGGCACTGCCTCGATCGAAATACACGTTGACATGATAGCACGACTATGTCGTCGTATAACGAGTTGGTTAGACGTCAAGTCTTAAAATTGATCCTAAGGCAAGACTAGAAAGACAATCGTAAAGGGACTTGTAAGCTGCACAAAGTAAATGAACGTGTCAGTTTTGTATGGGTGGCCGAGGAGCTAACTCCACCAGTACAGTTGAGTACTGACACCCACACAGTATTTACGTACAGGTACAGGTAGAAGCTCGTGGCGCGGAGCTCGCTTGGATGCGTCGAGGCACGGAGTTCCTTGGCGATTCAAAGCGTGCGACCGCATGGATTGAAGACTTATACAGGACATAATGTATGGACATCGCCTTCCGAAGCTTCTGCTGGCTCAAGCATTGTAATCGAGAGATGAGAGAGAGCAGAGTAACTTGTAAATGAGAGAAAAGTGAGCACGAGAGACTTGTAATTTGGCCTTGTGCCCATAAATACAATCTTGTATTCAATATCAATAAAGATCTTCTTTTGAATGATTTGTGTTCATGTGTGCTTGTTTTAAATTTCTGCTACATTTTTTAATATTTCTGCTTGGGACTTCTGTGCGACGACCCTGTCGCAGCCGATGTAATCGGTCGTTATGAAACTGCCTTGCACGAGCGCAATCTAGGCTCGTGTGGCATCACGCCTTAGCGATGACGATCGCTCGTACGGGAGCGGGGCGTGACATATATGCACACATGTATGTGCTCGAAATTCTAGTCCTCCTCGGATTTATCAACTGGTCGCCCGAAATCAAATACGGGCAGATGTAGCTTCTTGACAAATGGCAAATCTTTCATCTTGCTCTGCCAATAATGATAGTTAGTTCCATTCAGGTTTACCATGTGCACCGGCTTCGCGTCTATCTCTCCTCTCTAGTTTTTTCTGTCAACTCCTGACACCCTTCTGAATTCCAGAACCTGGCTTCGATACCACGTTGTTGGAAAAGAAGAACGGAAACATTTTTCCAAACTAGAGAGTACCTGCGAGAGAACCGAGCAATACAACGCACAAACCAAACACCAAACACAATCCACGCAGACACAGAAAATTTTTGACGTGGAAAACCCTTACGAAAAAAAACTACGGGACGATCGGAGTCCAACCCTTGAGAAGCCTTCACTAATGAAATAAAGGAGTACACCCTTTATAAACTTCTTCCGATCCAATACGGATGCCCACATGTAATGCCCGTATCTCGGAATACATATTTTGGTTAAGCTTACATGTATTTCGAACCTGTATTTTATCTTCTCAAATTTTGGCCTGTAATTGTGTTTTGGTTTAACTTGCGGATCCTAGTTTTCTCGTAAAATGGATTTTGACATGACTTGGTTTTATTTTGTGGAGGAGAATTGGTTTGGTTTGGTTTAGCATGCATTGGACCACCTTAGCCTATGCTCCACCCTCAACACATCACAACCACCCTCATTAAAACCCTACCAACCTTTTCTCTCTCCTCATAACTCTTTCATTTATTTTTCTCCATCTCCTTCTTCCTCCTTCCTCCACCAACACCATAGGCAAGTGCACCTTGCCACCACATGAGAACCACTTTTTATTTGTCCATTAGCTAGATTAGGCCATGGAGATCAACATTAGAACTTGACATTTTGTGATTTGGACTCTCCATCGTTCTAGATCTAAGTTTTCTCTATTTTCGGATTTACATGGTTTTGATCTATTTTAGTTGGGTTTTTGTGGGTTTTGATGCTTCCATGTGGAAGAGAACTCAATTTTACTCAAGTTAGAACTTTGAAAATCTAGATTTGGCTTTGATTTGACCATGATATGAAGAATTGAATTTTTGGTGTTCTTGATGCTTGCTTTCGGCCTGGAGAAGAAGACTGCAGCCTGCGCTCTTTAGCGCAGTGCTGGACTGCGCATCCCCTCTCGGCTGCACTCTTTAGCGCAGTGCCGACCGCGCTGCTTGCCCCTTGGCGAACTGCGCTCAACCCCAGCGCGCATCCATCCATGCGCAGTCTGCTCATGCGCAGTCTGCTCATGCGCCATCCATATCATGCGCCATCCATCCATGCGCAGTCTGCTCATGCGCCACCTATTCCCCCTGCGCAGCTCACCCCTGCGCAGTTGGCTCCTAGCGCACTTGGCCCTATGCGCCACCCAACCCTGCGCCTGTGCCCCTGCGCACTTGGCACCCTGCGCAGCTGACACCCTGCACAATCCAACCCCCTGAACCCTTGCGCAACCCATTGGCTCTTGGAGTTTTGGTTTTATTTCTTTAATCTTGGCTTCTCTTTTGTGGATTGGATTTTGAGATCTTGTTCCACACAGCACGACTATTTTGATCCAACACGACTTGACATGATTTTCAGTATTTGCTATAACTGGTACGGTTTTCGTGGTTTTCTGTGATTTATGATCCTGGTACTTTCTAATCTTCTTGATAGTGACCCGATGGGGTGCACTCTTGACTTGTAACCTGATAACTTGATAGTAGCCCGTGGCGGCGCACTCTTGACTTGTAACTTGCAACTCGACTTGTAACTTGACTTGACTTGACTTGACTTGATGTCGTTGCGATGGCTAACTTGACTTGTAAAATCAACCTTGATACCGTGGGTGTTCCTGCATGCTTGCTTGTGCAATCCACTTGTCTTGTCTTGCATCATGTCTAGGACGTGACTCCCTGGTTCCCACGGTCAGGGATTCACACTGAATATGGATTAGGATAATGACTAGATCAAACTATAGTTCATGAAGAATTTTCAGTCACAGGCAATCTTGTTATCTGGGCGCTCTTAATTGGACTTGTAGCTTGCCGACGAGTAGAGCACATTTCCAGCACACTGTCATGTGTTGCACCCTCTAAGTCACCTAAGGGTATATCGTCTCCGGGGCGATGTACCCAACCATACTCTCAATCCGCGGAAGGATAACTGGATGGTCTGCAGGGCTTGGGACTGGAAAATTCTTATTGCATCTTGTTAGTAATTAGGCCTGTGATAACCCTAGTTAGTTAAAGTAGTAAGCCGTAGTAATTGCTTGGCCGCTTGTGATTGGATGATGTCTAGCCCTGTCTAAGTCTTGTCTAGTCCCTGTACCTGGTACTCCTGAACATGAATTCTTTACTTGCTTAACAATAATTGGGTAGAGACAAGGAGCTATTCAGGCGAAGGGTTACAACCCCGGTCCTTGTTTGGTTTACAGGTTGTAACCTGGCTCCCAGAAAGGTTCCAAGTCCCTAGTCGTTTATTGTCCTAACGTGCTCTTTATTACTTGTACTTTTCTTCCATTTTCTTATGTTCTGATATGCTGGCTTTTGTTCTTATTTCATGGCCTCCTTTGTGGCACTTGCTCTTTCTGGGGTTTGACCCAGCTGGTTTTGTGTGGCCAGATTTCGGAGCAGCTCCCGAAGATCTACCGAACCTCCAGCCCGATGGTGGTGACTAGAAGGAACCCGGGCTACGAGTGGATTTTCTATTTTGTTTCGCTCACTCTATTGTAACATTATTCTTTTGAGGCGTTTAGCCGACGAGCACCTGTTAGCTCGATGCATTTACTTACTGTCTGCCTACGGGCTGTAAACATGATTAACAAATCCTAGGGTTGATCATGTATGACTTAACTCTTGCTAGTCCTTGCATTTTGTACGACTAGCTTCATGATCAGCTGATATGTAATATTTGGAACGCCTTTTATTGTATATTTGGTGATCAAACATCTTGTAATTATATTACTTGTTTGAGATTGAGACAGTAGGCTTGACCTTAAGAGACTGTTGGCTTATAGTAAACCCTCATATCTAGACAGCCGTGACCGTATAGCGAGATGGACTTCATTTTAACATACGTAGCTGGCTATGTTCGCCCCCGCTCTCCAGTATTCTGGTTCTGGGGCGTGGCACCACAACACGTGGAAGCAAGAATAAATGATTACAAGGCTACGAAGAACAAAGACGACGAGTAGAGATTACCCAAACACGATCCTCCTTCGAAATCGGCCATGAATCCTCATTCTTCTCCCCCAAAGTTGCAATGGCACTCTTACCTCTTTTCTCTCTTTTTTCCTCAATGGTGTGTTGTGATTAGGGTTAGAAAAAATCATGTATAAACCCCCAAATTCGCAGCAAAACCTGTAACACCCAGTTTTCCAGATAAGGGTAATTTTGAAATTTTATAATTATAACCATTTAATAATGATATTTAAATCATGTTGTGATTTTTGGTGATTTTTAGTCAATTTAAAACTATTTAAAATATTGAATTGCGATTTTGATGGTTAACTAGTTAAACCCTAGTTTTGCTAAGCCTAGAGACTAACCATGACCAAGGGAGCCTAGTCATGTGATTAGAAATTCAAATTACCAATTTTTAGCCTAAGGGTATTTTGGTTATTTCGACAATTTTGTGGAATTATAATTTTGATTAATTAAATATTGTGCTAATCTTTTAGTTAAGCCTTAACCTAGAAGTTTAAACTAACCTAGATTAGTCTTGAGGTTAGAATCATGGTTAGAACATTCCTACTAAGTGCCAAGGTTAGTAATATCTAGATTTTTCTAGGTAGGATATTTTTATTTTAAGATATTTGTGAAAAGAAGCCTTGGACCAATAGGAAGGCTTGGAATTGGGTGGAGGAACCTCAACCACTCATCTAAAACCCTAACCCTAATATTTTCAACAGCCATACAAGCCCCCCCCTATAAGTATCCCACTTAAGAGCCTTTGCCTCTTTTTACAAACCCTAGAAGAACCGTACTTGTTCTTCCCTAAACTCCTCCCAATTAATCCAAATTGAGCCCAAATTGAGTCAAATCAATTGCATCATCATCCCCAACATTAGAGGAGACTTGTGGAGGCTTGCTAGCAAGGTTGGAGGACGTTTGAACCGTAGCAAATCGAGAAAGACGTCAAGACGAGGCTCTTTACATTGAGTTTGAACACTCAATAGGTAAAACCCTACAAACCTTATTAAATTCCCGATTTCTTTCCATAGATGTATTCATTTAGGGTCCCCCTAGGTGTAGCCCAAGTTTGGTAGGAAATCGTGTCCATTTCGTGTCCGTATCGGACACGTATCGGTGTATTTAAATAGGTGTTTGATGAAATGCTTGAATGGAATAAATATTATTAATTTCGAAAAATAATTAAAAATAGTTGTAGCCCTATGCATGTGCTTTGGATTTCGTGTGGACTGAGTCGACATTCGAGTCGTGTCCGTGTCCAAAACGGATACGAACTTGCTGCACGAGCATTCGCACACATGCCCTGCTGCTCGGGCTTGCTGTGGGACACGACACGGAGACTCAGGTCATGAAAATTGGTGGACACGTGGGCCTAATGACTGACACCATGCACGTAAAATTTGAGATGATTTCGTTGAACGGATTGGGAGAAATCCCGACCGTACTGTCTCGACCACACGCACACACGCGCGCGTACAAGCCACTGATACGCGCTTCGCGCATGGACACGCGACCTCGTGGACACTGTGCAGGCACCTAGACACCTACCCCTATACCTAGACTACCTCTGGACACGAGCACGAGGCTCGAGGGTCGACACACGAGTCCCTGGGACGCTTTATACCTCTGCACGAGGCTGTCTGTGCTGTATTTTTGATACTTTGTGTAATTCATGTTTTGGACACGTCGTGTCCACTTTTGTAGACACGACACGACTTATGTAACACCCACACATGTGCATGATTGTTTACCAACCTTTAATTTGAAGTTTCTATGTAATTTCGAATCCAAATTTAGGTTCCCTATAATTCTCTGGTACATGTTCTGTTCTGTTTCGTTTTCTTACAGAGTTTAATTAAATAAATGGTTAATTAATGTATTTAATGTTCAATTGTTGATATGTAACATAATTACATGCCTGGGGATGAGTTTGTGAGGTTGGGTTTGCATATGGAGTTCGAGCACATGAATCAAAGTACAACTGTTGTGTTCGTATGTATTGATGTTATGTATCCTAACTGAAATCAAACTGAGAACACTGAACACTAATTTTTTCCACAATGATTTCTATGTTAATCTACACACATTGTACACTATTTAATTCTGGAAATGGAAACTGGTACACTGTTTTGATAATACACTGTTTCTCTATTTTTTTTCCTGAGAACCTATGACTGAAAATCTGAGACACACACTTTTGACACTCACCTAAGATACATCTACACTCACACACTGTTGGGTTACACTATTTCACACATATGTTCACACACACAGGTCCTATATGTTCACACACATCACCCCACTGTACTGAAAAACTGAGAAAGGGGAATTATGTATCAGTCGGCTTTCTTTTTCAAGAGTATGTTTTAATGAACTGTCATTTCTAGGTTTGAATTCTTAATATTTTGAAATGTTTTGATTCCTGAGTTGTATTAGAGTGAGGTAGGTTAGAGAAGGGAATTAGATTGACTGTCCTTGGACTAAATCTATTTGCCCTATCTTTAGGTTGTCCTGCATGTTAGTATGTTCTGCATACAGAGATCGTACACTTTATTGTTTACTGTATATTAGAAAATAGTTCAGTCCATTCACCTACACTTTAGTAGCAGTTCATTAGGTTTGAGTCCAGTCCATGTTCAGTTTTGAGTTGGATTTACAGGTTGTATTGTATCAGTGAGTTTACTGTTAGAATATTAGATGAGAGGATATCAGTACATGTATAATTGAGTTAGTGTCTTAGTGTCCTAGAGATTTGGGCGTTAGCTTGTGAGGGTATCAAGTATTTTGAGTTGTGTGAGTATATGTACATTGTACAGTGACCTATGTGCATATAGCTTGAATATATAACATTATGATAGGCAATGTTGTGCTATGTAGATTATACGTATATATAGATAAAGTAATTGGTGTTACCTTAGGGCAGTGTAAATTCATTAATGAGTTATAGGGTATAGTTGTATATATATATATCAATATATATATATATATTGATATACCAATGTATTATGTGGGTATTAGTTTATGTGGTGTATAGGTTGGGCTTGGCACATGGCATCTTGGTAAACCAAGGACTTGGGGTACATTGGTGCATGAGTAGAGATAAGTAGCTATCTAGAGTGTTGACCTAGATTGACTAGTTAAGACCAAGTTGATCATAGTCCAAGTTGACTAAAGGTTGACTCTTTAACCTAGATTGGACTAGTTGACCTAATTTGACTAGACAGTTGACCAAAGTCAACATTAAGTCTATATATGACCAATTGACCTAAGTTGACTAGAGTCTGACATAGTTGACTAAGATTGATCTAGTTGACCAAGTTTGACTTTGATCCAGATTGGCCTAGAAATCATGTAGATTACATCGTAAACTTCATTTATCGTATTTTAAACACATTATAACCCATATTGCTCTATTTAGGACATTGTGACTCCGGTGCAGGCATCTGATATTACACTACTCTTTTCAGAGTATCAGGCGAGTACATTCTCTGATAGTTCTCTCATTTACTTGTTAATTATTGTACTTCAGTTCTAGTTAGTTTTATGTGATTCTTACAACACGTATGGATATTTCTGGATTTATGTATACGACACACATACCATGTTGTCTGACATCTATTACTGGAATCATTGTTGGCATCATCATGTCTGGCATCTATTACTGGAATCTACTGGAATCATTCTGGAATCATTGCTGGTATCATCACGTTTGGCTGGACTCATCTCAATTTTCGTGTCTTATACTGGATTCGCTTGTATTACGGGGCGGGAAAATATTGAGTAAGACATGTAGACATACCCCAAATCTGGAATCTTTCTACTGGAATCTACTGGAAGCATAGCCATCTCTCGTCTGATCAGTGAGAGATGTGCCTGATACCTACAGCCGTTTACATGTCGATCTCGGTATTTTAAAACACACTGTTAGAGTATAGTCTGGACTCACCCTGGAATCTTTGATCACTAACTGGAATCATCTTATACTGGATTCATCTTGTACTAGAATCATCTGGTATCAGATTCATATTGTCTGGATTTATTTGGGTTTTGCACTTGTTTACATTTACTGTCTAGACTCATATCATGTTACTCTAGTTCAGCTAGTTCCATTTACAGTCTTCATTGCTATGATTCTTCTCTTGTTTTACTTACCTTACTTTCCTTGTATCTTAACTGTTTCTCTATACCATCACCTGAATACAAACTGCCATGTTCATCAATAAAACTGTCTATAACTGCTTTAGAGTTCTCTGTCATTTACTTGGGTTTTCTAGATGAATTGTACTCGTTTCTGTCCTGACTGGACCTGTTAAAAATATTACAGATAATTGCCCTGAGGACATTTGCCCTACTTGCCTTGGAGCAGGATGGCCCCGACACTCAGGAGTGATCGGGAGACTAGCTAGTAGACTTGGTTTAGTTTTCATGTTTTAGAACTTGAATTGTAATAACTTGAGATATGAGTTTATATTTGAGTTTGTTTAAGATATTATTATTTAGTAGTTTATAAATTGTTGTTGTTTAGTCTTTAGTTATAAACTTCTGTGTTATCTTATCGTGCTTAGACTGTGATTGAGATTTCATTATATCTATACTTGTCCTCCGTTCGGAGTTGAGATTTGACAAGTACATTATATAATTGTATGAGTTGTTGAGTAGATAGTAACCTAGGACAGCGTTCTACCACCGATACTGCGGCGTAGGCTGGACGTACCCACTTCTCGTGCCCCTATACTGGGTGCAGGTCGTGACAAAACCTGGATCGTAGGATACGATCCAACGGTATAAAAATACCCTGAAATCAGCCTCAGCCCGTCGACACAGAGTTCGGCCAGAACTCTGTGTTTTGGTGACAGAACAGTTCTGAAACCAAGGGGGCAGAGTTCGGCCAGAACTCTTCCTCCTCTGTTCCAGAATGTACTATGGTAGCTCCCGAGCTTCTTCTTCGTCTTCGAATGGCCTCGTCACCTCTCCGAGCTTCTCTGACACACAGACGGCGCTCGTCGCACTCCGGGGTCTTCTCCACATAGGTTGGGAATCTCACCCACTCTAACATCATAAAGCATATTTCTCAAGTCTATAGTTTCCATTCTTTCTATAGAATAACAAATATAAGTCTTTCAATCTATCAATTGTTTATATAATTCAAGTATGTAATTATATCAATTTAACAACATATGATAAAGAGTCTATGCAATCGTTTTGTCTTCTATATCAAGTAATATAGAAATCGTTTAACAATAATTCTTTAACAAGTATAAAAAGCAACAATTTAACAACATACGATAAGTGAACATGAAGTCGTTCTTTCTTTCTTTTAATAGCATATACGATAAAGAGTCTAGGCAACTATTCTATCTTTATTTAACAAGTAGATAAACAATTATTTTATTTGTATTCATATATTATCTTAAGCAAGTAATCATTCTTTATGTGTTCTTTATTAATCGTGAAAGAATCAGAAAACGAAGTCTTGCCCACTCACCTATGATGAAACATTTTCCTGCCTCAAGAAATGAGCTCTTACTAAAGACTTTTCTTACTTGAGCTAGTAAACCGACATCGCCTTTAGGAGTGGGGCATTACATCAGTTTCTCCCATTTCCTCTACTTCACCTTCAATCCAGAAACCCCCACATCCACTACTAAAATACATCAAATTAGCGACTGCCATATCCGTCGGTAAATCAACTTAACGACGACTAACCGACAAAATTTGGCTGAAAAAATTCGTTGAAAAATAGCCTGTCGCTAAACAAAGTCCGTCGCTATTCTGTCGCCATTCGACTGCTTAGCGACGGATTGCCGTCATCAAGGATCGAACATTTAATGATGGCTAGCCGACGGATTGCCATCAAATCAATTATTAGAAAGTTTTTTATACTACTTTTTAGTGACGGACAGGTCCGTCGATAATATGTCGGTAACTGCGTATCATAGAGTTTCTAATACGAAAAATCTGACGCGAATTCGTCGCTAGCCATCGCTAATACTCGACAGAAGAACGACGGTTTAGCGACGGAATATCCGTCGCTTAGGTTCTGGAAATCTTTACATTTCCAGAACCTTGTCGACGAATAATCCGTCGCTAATCCGCTGACATCCGTCGCTAACTGAAAATTTTACAGTTAGTGACGGAATATTCTGTCGCTCAGCCGTCACCTTTCATCGCAAGTCCGTCGCTAACTGGAAAATTTTTGAAAAAAATTACATGAAACACAGCATTCCCTGTTCGTACAACATCCAAAACATCGAACATCACAATATGCATCACACCTCACACAAACCCACAAACCAATATACCTCACACACCAATATACAAATATCTATCACAAATATATCACAAAAACCAACATACATCAATGAACCAACAAACCAATATACATCACACACCAATATACAAATATCTATCACAAATACATCACACAAACCAACATACATCAATGAGACCCGGAGCAACCCTCCGTTGAATTTCTATATAATAAAAGTCTAGGTAATAGCATCCAAAAACATCCAAGTCTATAAAATAACCATGTCTAAAAAATAAAAATCCGTCAAGAGTTGTAAAACCATTCAAGTAAAACCCATAAATAAGTCTACCGAAAACAAATCCGGTCAAAAATCATATATATATATATATATATATATATATATATATATATATATATATATAGTCCTCTACGTACGCGCAGAGAGATCTCCCTCCTCAGCCACTTCGCATAAGTAGGATCCACGCCAGCAAGCTCAATATCCATAGGAGATGGATGACTGGAACTCCCGGTGCAACTGCCCTCTGGTGCCACCTCCTCCGTCACAGCAGGAGGTGGTGGCACTACCTCCTCAGCAGTAGGTACCACTACCGACTCAGCAGCAGGAGGTGGCACTACCTCCTTGGCAGTAGGTACCACTACCGACTCAGCAGTAGGAGGTGGCACTACCTCCTCAGCAGCAGCAGGTGCCACTACCTCCTCAGCAGCAGCAGGTGCCACTACCTCCTCAGCAGCCATTGTGCCTCTCTCAAGCGACGTTCTCGGGTCTTGGGTGCCATCTGGTAAGATTGATAGAAATATGAAGATTAATTAAGGATTAAACAAAATGACAATATTAGACGTGTAATGTGGAAGATTCATTGTTGTACGGAAATGACAGTATTAGACGTCCTCTGCGTCCTCATCTTCCTCTTCCTCCTCATATTCACTTTCATCTATTTCGTTTTCCTCTTCGGATACTTCAACCTCCAACGGTGAATGACCCTCAGCAGTCTTGCCTTAAACTTGAAGCCATTAACGACATAGCCTGACAGTACGGAATAAGTCTCACAACCAGGATATAGAGGAGTATCTGCATCGTACACCATATTATGTCTTTCCGTATATAGTTCACCTTGCGATGACCACAGGCCATAATCACGTACGAAACCCTTACGGGTCAAATGATCTCTCACAGTCACCACTTCTTCATAGTGTCTATTGCGACAAGGATCGGTATCGGAAGACAAAGTAAACAGAATTATAATTAAAGATATATAGTCCGATACCGACCCCCATATACTTCGTCGCTCTACTTCTCCTGCTTCTCAAGAAGGCCTCCTCTCTGACCGCCCCTCTAGTTTCCTGCTTCTCATTCGACTCTCTCAGCCTCCTATTCCGCATCATATGATATCCATCTCAACCAAAGAGTATAGAAGTGTGAAAATATTAATATTAACCATGGATCGATATCGGAATCGGTATCACCATGAATCTCATGGTATCAGAATTGGTATCACCATGAAGCTCTGCTTCACGTTTGGTTTTATATTATGCTCTCTTAGAACAAACTATGAGATTCATGGTAATACTGATTCCGATACTAATCCTTGGTTAATATTAATATTTTTACACTTCTCCACACTTTGGTTGAGATGTATATCATATGATGCGGAATAGGATGCCTCATGACCCGAATGAGAAGAAGGGGAGTAGGGAGGCTCACTCTATACACTCATCTGCCTACGATATACATTCTATACACTCTTACTTATGCAAGCCTTTTGAGGTAATCAGCATTATACTATATTTTCGAAAAAACTATAACTCTGATAGGCCCAAAAGACTTGGCATAAGTAAATTTAATTTTCAACACTTACCTAGCTATTACTAAGATATCTTATATATATCCTTCTAGGATACTCACTCTATATCGATATCTTAAATTTAATTTTCAACACTTACCTACAGCCTAGACACCGCCTAGACGCCTAAGTGATCAATATTGATACTCATAGAAATAGTATGATACCGATACCGACACCGATTTTGATACTCCGATTCGAAACTGCCTACTAAGATATCTTATATATATCCTTCTACGATACTCCGATCCGAAACCGTCGAAACTATCGATATCGCCGATACCAATACTCATAGGAATAGTCCGATACCGATACTTTGAACCTTGATACTAAGTTTATATGTATATACTAATTTATATATTACTCTACGATACTCCGATCCGAAACCACCGATACTACCGATATCGTCGATACCAATACTCATAGGAATAGTCTGATACCGATTTCGATACCGATACTTTGAACCTTGATACTAAGTTTATATATATATACTAATTTATATACTATTCTACGATACTCCGATCCGAAACCGCCGATACTACCGATATCGCTGATACCAATACTCATAGAAATAGTCCGATACCGATTCCGATACAGATACTTTGAACCTTGATACTAAGTTTATATATATACTAATTTATATACTATTCTACGATACTCCGATCCGAAACTGCCGATACTACCGATATCGTCGATACCAATACTTATAGGAATAGTCCGATACCGATTCCGATACCGATACTTTGAACCTTGATACTAAGTTTATATATATATATACTAATTTATATACTATTCTACGATACTCCGATCCGAAACCGCTGATACTACCGATATCGCCGATACCAATACTCATAGGAATAGTCCGATACCGATTCTGATACCGATACTTTGAACCTTGATACTAAGTTTATATATATATACTAATTTATATACTATTCTACGATACTCCGATCCGAAACTGCCGATACTACCGATACTCATAGGAATAGTTCGATACCGATTTCGATACCAACTTTGAATCTTGATACTAAGTTTATATATATACTAATTTATACACTAATTTATATATAAGTTTATATTTTAATACCGATACTTTGTGCGCGCGCACGCACGCGCGCGCGTGTGTGTGTGTGTGTGTGTGTGTGTGTGTGTGTGTGTGTGTGTGTGTGTTTGTGTGTGTGTGTGTGTGTGTGTGTATGTGTGTGTGTTACTACCGGCCCCGGCCCCCAACCCCCACCCCGACCACCATCCCCACCACCGCGACCCTCACCCCCACCCCAACCCCCACACCCACCACCGTCGACCTCCATCCCAACCGCCGACCCGAAACCCGTCGCCCCGACCCGAACCCCCCCCCAGCGACCTCCACCCCTATCACCACCGGCCCCTGCCGCCCCGACCCGAAACCCCCCCCAGCGACCCCCACCCCCACCACCACCGGCCCCCGTCTCCCCCTGCCGCCCCGACCCGAACCCCCCCCAGCGACCCCCAACCCCACCACCACCAGCCCCTGCCTCTCCCCGCCGCCCCGACCCAAAATGCCCTCCCCCGCGGTGACCCCCACCACCGTGACCCCCACCCCCACCACCGGCCCCCGTCGCCCCGACCACCGAGAGAGAGAGAGAGAAGATTACCTGGAAAGAGAGAAAAAGTCTGCGACCGAAGAGAGAGAGAGAGAAAGAGAGAGAAAATTTGGGAGGGAATGAAAAGTTTTCTCCCGTCGGCTAAATTTAAGTTAGGACTGGATATTTAGCGACAGACTGGCGACGGATATATTTCGTCGCTACGTGGTCGCTATACCACCCTAGCTGGCCGACGAAATATCCGTCGCTATGTGGTCGTTAAATTTTGCGGCAATTTGTTTCAATATTCTCCGCCAACTTTTGCCAACTAAGCGACAATATAGCGACAGAATCTTCATCCGTAGCTATATCTCCGTCGACTTAACGACGGATTGACGACCTTTGCTCGCCCTTAAAATAAAATAAAAAATTATCGGCTTTTCAACGGCAATCAGTCGAAACTTTGTCGGTAGTCGGTTGCTAATAGCGACGGACAGAATCCGTCGCTATATGTTCATCGCCAAAAGACTGTATTTTGTTAGTGATCATGATCAGCATCTTTGTCGTCGTTGTCATCGTCGGACTGCAACAATAGCCGAAGGATGAGATGTAGCAACTATGACATGCCTCGCCGCTGGCATTGCTCTCGTTGTCCGAACCCCGCACCCTGCACCCTCAATGAGTTTTTCTACTTCATAAACCTCATGCCTCCATCTTTGTGTCGATCGAACCCTCCGGAGAAGAAGACTGAAACAACATCGACAATGGTCGACACGTACCGCCACGCGACATCGACCACTCCCTATACACTAAACATGTAGTATCATTTTATTTAATTTGTATGAAGGTGAAGAAGCGAAGGATCATCGTAATCACCCACCTGAAGAAACGTCGATCTATCTCGACCGAGCAGATCTCTGAAACATCCTATGCATGATTAATGCAAGTCTAAATGGTCCTTCGAGCAACAATTCATCTCAATGCACATTGCAGAACGGGACATTATATTCTTCCTGCCATTTATTTTCAAAAGAAAATTATATATAGTTATTATATAGTTCATTTTTGTTATCAATCTTGTAATACAAAACATATTGAAATATCTACAAATACAATTTGATAATGTTTATAGCCTAGATCCATCATTTATCTAAAAGAAAGTATTAGGAATAATTTATTCCATATACCATTGGTAATTTTTTTAGACTACATTAACGAAATAGTGATATAATATATATCGACATGTGACATTAATTATTTTTAAGACTAACTATGTATGATAGTTAGGTTATAAAAATCCTAGAGGAACTCATGAGTTTTTAATTTTTAATAATTGGCCAAGAAAAGTCGTTGAATTACATGCATCCATCGGATCCATTAATTTTTTTTAATGGACTAAAAAAAATCATGTGCCACATCCATATTGCAAGTTCTTATTTTGAATCATTATTTCAATTTATGTAGTCGAACTGTTAAGTTAATGCTTGTACTGTTCTATAATTTCATGACAGATATTGTAACTCATCATAAGATTAAACTAGGTTTGTTAAGAGTTTTGAAGATTAAATACAACAGAAAATTTCATACAGGATAAAGAAGTTTCTCAAACTTTTAAAAAAGGGAGAAGTTTGGGGAATTCATGGAGAGGGAGAGAACAAGCCAAGTGACTTGGCATGGGGGTGGGGCACGCCAAGTCACTCGGCGTGTGTATTTCAAATTACGCAGGCATTAAGAGGTGGCGCCAAGTCACTTGGTGTGGGTCCACGCCATGTAACTTGGCGTGTGTCACGACCCGCTACCCAAATTGTTGGACCAGGCCGAGTCATGTCCAGCCTACGTTGAGATAAAACGTAGTAAGCTGTTCTAAAGACAACAGGATAAGACTAAATGTGCTAACAGTTCTATAAGTGAAGAAGAATCATAAATGCTCCAAACACAAAAGTCGTCGTATATAGTAAAATATCCAAGTACAAGTAAACTGAAATGTAAAACTGGATACATGTCCAGTTACAAAATGATATAGTCTAATACATATCTACTCTCAAAAGTCTAAGTAAACAAAAGACAACTAGGCGAGGTTCCCTGCAGGAACATCCTCGTAAAGTAGAGCCGGGTCCTCGGCAGTAATCCCATAATATGAGTCACAGAGTAACTCCTCCTCAGTAAGGACACCTACAACGTTATCCTGTCAGGACGGGAGCAAGTACTAAATCTAGCAAACTAGCATATGAAACATGGAAATGAACGTGAGAATGAACATGAGAGGAATAACTGGAAAGCATGGCATCACATAGTCTATCATGGCAAGGACACATATGTCATAGAGACAGATGTATATGTAATGTTTAAAACTGTAGCAGGTACGTGATCGGTCAATAGATGTACAATGTGCTGTGGCACATAATAAAATGTACATACGTACAAGTAGACAAGCATAGGTGTACATCCGTACAGAAAATACGGGATATTTACCTGCGGCAAGGTATGCATATAAAATGCGACCAAGCTCGCTACTATAGGGGGGTCGTGATCACGTACACTACTATCAGTTTTCCCATAACCCATATTCTAATCATGTGAGAGATACATCAAGACTGTTCTAAGCATGGTAGTAACTGGAAGTACAATATGTAGAGATCTAACTTGCTACCCCAAGGATCAGCATATAACATGGTGGGGTTTGCAGTTCATTTATGTGACAATATGTAAAGTTCGTAGAAAGTACTTGCCTCTAGCAAAGCAAAACAAAACAAGCTGCGATAACAGTGCTATGGATGTCCAGTAACTCGTCGCTGTAGAAGTAAAATATAATAACTTAGTTTTACACTAAGCTAAAACACTATGACACTAAATGGTGCGACACGACTTGTGACTGGGCACCTAGCCAAAATGATGACTTGGCATAGGAGACCAATGTGGGGTGACACACTATGTTAACTAACTTTCTAGGGTCTTTATACTAGTGAGGGATGGGGTTCAACACGACTAAAACTCCAAATAACACAAAAAGCTACAAGTCGTAATTAATCAATAAATAAATCAAAAGATTATTGTGTTCTAATAATTTTTGAAGTAAACAAAAAGCCTAGTTTTCCTTAAAGTAAAGTACCAAGGTGATCCTTGTTAATCATAGAAATTTATTATAATTTTTCTGGAATTTATTAACCAGTACAAATATTTTATAAAAATCAGTTTTCCTAAGTATACAGAAAATGAGTTTTGGTTTCATATGCCAAACTGGGGGCAAAACAGCAAATTAAATACTACAAAAATTATACTAAATTAGCCAACTTAACATAGTATCTAAAAACTATTTTTCCATAATTTTAGCAATACTTTAAGTATTTTTAGAAAATCAAAAACAGCATTGTACACAATAATTAATTATCTGCGTATTTTGTCCATGTAT